>JABUQX010052414.1:60000-67835 GCA_015478945.1 Trachelipus rathkii
TGAGAGAATTAATGATTCATTGCCTAGCAAGGAGGTGTTAGAGTAAAATGAGGGGGAAAAAAAGAAGAAAGCTTGTATTTTTGAAGACCCTAGAGAAAAAACTCACTGAAAGAGAAGAAAATATCTTTCTGAGGCTGTGAGAAAGGTCTAAGGTGCAGAAATCGTAGAAGAAGAACGGAAATCTTTAAAGAGGTAGTACAGGAAGGTTGTCATATACGTATTTGCTTTTAATTTGAAAATTCATAACTCACGGTCAGTGACCTATTCTAGCAAGGGAACTTTTCCAGGAAGTTTTTTCCTATACGATCCGCATGAGGGATTAATGAAACATTTTCAATCACATGACTCAATCATTCTACAAATATGCTACGAGTGTAGATGGATGTAGATTTTATTAAAAGGTTAAAAATTGAAAGGAAACTTTGCAGTATCCATAAAAAAAGTAGAAATATTCTCGCAACTCACTCGCAAAGCAGAGTCAAAAAACCCACTACACCCTCAAAACAGGAAAATTATCAAAAAGGATCTCAAAAAATAAAACTCAACCATCGACCCAACAATGGAGAAATTAACCGCTTACGACCTAGGAAACTGTAACCAGACACTTAACTCACCATGCAACTGGCCCAGACACATTTCAAACAAACACCTCAAAACACCTAGGGACACACAGCTTTAAATCAATCAGCAGTAATGATGAATAATGAAGTTATCAGCCTAATTTCATCCCCATCTGGAAACACAAGCTATCATATTACCCAAACAAACGCAGGAAAAGACCCCTCTGACCCTCTCTCATATCGCCCCATTTACTACTAAATTCTGCTACTAACCTACTACTAGAAAAAAACCATAGCTGAAACCAAATTAACTACACATGCAGAAACAACAAATTACAAACATCGATTTTCAACAACAATCATTCAGTCTACAACCGCACTCATTCAACATTATTTCTACCCGACAATCAACTGTGCTATAACTCTCAAACCCACTCACAAACAATTAATCATGTAGCAATTCGACATCCACAAATTGCATTCGATACAGCTATGCTCCCCTCCAATTCTGCTAAACATCAACTTGATTCCCAAAATAAAAAATCTAAACATCCCCACCACCTAAAGAAAATGGATTTTCCACTTCTATCAGTGAAAGAACAGGCAATTCATACAAACAACACAATACAAATCCAGAACAGTTAAACATAATAACCGGAGTATCCCCAAGGGCGCAACACTATCCCCACTTCATCTTAACTTATTCACGACAGATCTCCCACAACCACAAAGAACACACAATCAATAACAACCTAAGCAGATGATATTACCATAGCCCTCAACTAGAACCTTAAAACATAGCCACAAACCCTGAACACGAAACAATACATCAACCAACTTCGAACATGGCGACAGAAAACAGAATATTCCGCTTCAGCCAATTCAAATCATTCAATTACTTTAATACACCGACGCGCCAACGCTCACACACCCCCCTCATTGCCATATAACCATACGTGGCCATCAGCCTAATTTTCATTTCCTATCTGGAAAAAGCTATCAATTATACACCCAAGATCTAAAACCAGGGAAGACCCTCTGAAACCTTCACATCCATATACGCCAGACCATCTTTACTCATAATAACACTATGCAATTACTAGTATATTTTTTCCTTTAAACAAACAAAAAATCCACACATATCAAAAACAAATTATATACAAGATTTTCAAAACAAAATGCAATACATTCATCTCACATGACCATGATAACGCCTCATAAACATTATGCCAACACCCTCAAAAAGAAGAAGTGACTGTTATAGGGAAGTGAAGAACGGAAGCGGGTGGCATAAGTCGCAAGTATAAGATTCGTTCATACATTGTAAAACGTTTTACAATGTATTGGGTAAATTCTTTGCTGAAATTTATCAACAATAAATTTAAGGCCAATTAAGTTTATTTTATTATTTTGTAATATTGTTATGTTGTAAACGATCGAGAAGTGGCGAGGTTAGCCACTACCCCTTTTAATGATCCTGGACTATGTATAAATCTGAATTACCTTCCATCTTAAGAATAAGATACATAAGTCTAGACAAAAATAGTCTTATATATATGAAAAAAGAACAAGATCAGAAACATGTAATGATCTCTTCAGAAATTATGAGAGGAAGGAAGAAAGCATTGGTATTGTACTTGTAAGTAGAGTTTTGATGCTTCACCTTAAGGAAAAGTAATTGCATCATGGAATGAGGAATAGGATGAGGTGGACATCAAACGGAGTTTCGTTATATTTGTGAGGAGTATGGTTAGAGAACAAATGGTTAAAGAAAAGATTGACAAAACTTTTCCCAAGAGATTAAATTAAAGTAATGTTGAGTGATATTAAGCTAAGACTTTATTAATGTAATTATGCTTTTAATGCTTCACCTCAGTTTCAAGACAAAAAAATATGAAAGGGCTTTGTAAAAAAGAAGGTGAAAGGTAAAAAAGATATAAAAATTACTATAAATTTTAATATTTACTCAATTCTCAAATATTTATGAAAACATTAGAATAACATTATATATATAAATATTGTTAAAAAAAAAAAATAATTTTGTTAAATAGTTGCCGCGGAAAGCACACGAGACGCCACACTGCAGAGAGTAATCCGATATTGTGACACTAATTTATGAGTGCAACCTGTGGATAATAAGGGTCACTTGATGATATTTCACTTTTTAGTTCAAGATTCGGTGAAGAAAGAAGTTGGGAAGTATTAATAAGTGGAGAAGTAGTTTCTATTTTAGAGAGAACTTATCATATTTGTAACAATTATGAAGAGTTTCGTTATGGGGGTATAACATAGACAAAACTAGGATGCACAAGCTTGTCGTTTGTCAGGAATGAGCTAGGATATTATTATATTATTATTATAGGTTTCAAATGATGCAGAAGGTAAGAATTAAGAAAGAATATTTATTTGGAAAACAGAAAAAAAAAAGAATTAAATGCAAAAATTAATTTTTTTATTGGTTTGAAAAAAACTTGGCAACTTAATACTATATATGAAAATATTTCTCAATTTTCCATTGGAGACAGAAAGGTAATATCAGAAAGATAACTTAGATGATTATTTGGACTTTTATGGTATTGTTCGGATAGAGTATTCGAAAATAACTCGAATCAAATAATGGTGTAATTTTAAAGAAAGATGGTATGTATTAATCGCTTATACCATTTGTAAAATTAGGTAAAAAAGCACTTACTTTTTGTTGAAGATGAGAAAGGTCTATTTGAGAAGTATTAAAGTTGGAAAACTAGATATTATTACATGATAGATAAAGTTGAGTCTGTATAATAAATATAATGGAGAAAGAGATTGTTTAGCAGATGAATTTCAGAAATGGAGAGAAGAATGTAGGAAATTTTACCTTATTACAATTGGTACATTTGCAGTTATTGGAGAAAAGACTTAAAAGAATTATTCACTTACAGTAATGACTCCAAATATAAATTCAACCATTAATTTTGTATTTAAATATCATAATAAAGGAAAAGTTTAAAATATTTAAAAATTTACTGTGAAAATTTGTGTATTATTTTTTGTATAGAATGATTTAAAAATACTCCCTAGCAACCTTTAGTAGGTTTGCCTTTTGCTAAGAAGTTCAATGAACTGTAGCATATAATATTATTGTGAAATTGGAACCGGTGATAATTTCCTTAGTATTATCAGAATTGGAACACTGAATTCTGTCAAGCCAAATGGAACAAAAGTAAGCCCGTTAGAAATAGATCAGAATTTTGTATTATAGGATAAGTTGAATCAGGATATTTTCGGTTTTATCCAACAGAGAAAATACTAGACATGATGGAAATAGAAGGGAATTTCAGAATAAGGAATTTACAGATAGTTTTGGTATTGAATTTTAAGCACGGTAGGTACGAAATTTACCGTGGGCACAGTAATGGCGAGAGAAATGGTTAGGATTTCTAAAAGGAGAGCTTAAGAAAAAAGTAAAGTAAAAAATAACCAAGAGGAAAGAAATGGGTCTTCTATGGATTAGTTTTTGTTAGTGAACAATCGACGGGGTTTTTTTTCAACGTTCTTTAGAGTATGTGTTTGGGATATATATAATACAACAATGAAAAGAAGAAGAAAGAAGAGTACACTCCGGCTCACTTAGAAGAAAATTGGGAAGAGGAATCAAGTTGAATGAGAATTATGTAAATTTCAAGGAAAAAATACTCAGGAAATTTACAGTTAGATTGTTACAAATAGGATAAAGAGAGCTTTAAAATACAGAAATGTCAGACATTCTAACTTTGGAAAGAGAGGCACGATTAGGAGAACATAAATAGTTTTCCTATAAGAATGAGGAATGTAAAACAGATGAGAGGACCTGCAAAGTGGTTGAGGAGAGAAAGGAATAAACTGTGTGTGTAAAGAAGAGTCGCACAAGTCGAAAGAAATAAAATCATAAATTATGTGCATATAACAAGAATATAAAAGAGAAAAAGAAGAAGAATATGAGAGGAAATGACATTGGGGAGAACTCATCAAGTGAAGAGGAAGATAGCAGTGAAGATAGTGACTTAAATTTATTAAGTGCAAAGAATTTAATATATATTTCATATAAATTAGATAAGGTGAAAAAAAAACTGGTTAAGAAGCCCGATGGAAAGAAAGGATGGAATATAGAATTAAGAATATTGTGAGTAGAGGTAAAAAAAGGAAGGTAAATAATTAATATTCTTATTATTTATAGAGGATATGTGGAGCGAGACAAGAGAGAAAAAAGGCTAAGGAAGAGGATATCCGTTAACAGAGGGTAATATTGATACAGAACAGGGAGGAGGATTTTAGTCACGACCGAGGAGGAATAAGATATTATTTCGCAAATTATATAGAAGCGGGGAGAATATCCAGACACTTCGATGGAAATTTGGTCGGTGAAATGAAACATTAGTTTAATGAGGTGGATATTTTGGAAGTAATTGGAGATGGTCGTAAGAGATTAATGTTAATCAAGATATTTATATAGGTGAACTTTTAAGACTCTAAGAAAGGAGAAAATAATGGTAGATCATTTTGGGTTGTCTATTTGAAAATTTTGATTATTACGTTGAAATATAAGTAACATGAAAACCACGGTCTTGTAAGAATCAAAATATGGATAAATAAGTTCTATTAAAAAAGAACAACATTAGAAGTATATTTGCTTTCGCATAAATGTCCGCGAGTCATATTTGCCGTTTGCTTATAGCGCGCATTGGCAATGGAAGGATAACATCTGACAAGAATAAGTGTGGCATAATGTGACATATACACTCGTCACATTTTCATCTAGATGGAGATTTAAAATTCTACAACAAGAGATCATGTATCCTACAATCCCTCTAATTTCTTAGTAATGATGAGAATTAAATAACTATCTTTTTAAAAAGAAAAAATAATAAAAATGTAAATAAACACCTTTCAGTCATATCTCTTCAGTAGAAAATAACTTATTACAAAAGAGATTGTAATATAATTTAAGACCTTATATTAACCTATATATAGAAGAAAGCTACTTAACGGATATACGTTAAAAGTGGATAAGCTCGTGAGAAGGCAAGTTATAAAATGAAATTTTACATGATTGACCAGCATAAAGATAGTTGTATGACAGTATAGTATGTATCACACAATACCTTGAATTAAGATAACTAGTTTTAACTTTAGAAATTAATTTTATTTTTCAGTCACTTAACCATTTTTTTTTTTTTGCAATTGAGGAGGGAAGGAAAATAATGTACATCTTATTCGAGAGATAAGTATGGGAGGTTATTGAACCCTTGGCCCATAATCAGTCTGCACGTGGATATGATATGAACTCGGCCGTTGTGACTAATGAGAGTTTTTACAATCGAAAAGGATAATTGCACGCACAACATTATAGATTTATCCCGATCATGATTTACACCAATTGGTGGGAGCACATGAGTCAGGTGATTTAGATAGCACCATATCATTCAATAAAATACTGGGATAATATCTTCCTCTACATAAAGCGACTTAAAAGAATTGAGACGGATTTATTGATTGTGACTCAGAATATTAATTAATTTAATACTCCATGTAGCACAAATTTAGAGTTAGAAATTGAACATTGGAATTATGGTATTGAATATTGCCGATGTAACTGATTTAAGTAATTTTCGAAGAACAAGGACGCCGTCGTAATCCTGCATCTGTACTCTAGGCGTGAAGACTCAAATTGCTTTAATGCACATGCCCATATATAATATATCTAGGCAAGTTGAAGGCTTCATACATGTAGAGTTAAACTATATGAAGAAGTAAAAATATTGTCAATGTGAGTAATTGGTTCCTTATATACTTATTACTGAAGGCATAAATAAAGTTAAGTTTGAAAAGGACAAGGAAACCTCTAACAAACTGTATCGAGTCTATGTCAACCACTTTAAACTATAACTACTAAGGGAAAATGATTTTCTTAAAGTTTTTAAATCCAAAGAGTAGTTCGAGTGTACATAAATATGTATATGTTAGTTTTACTTATTTGTTACTTTATTAGTGTCTTATTAAGAGTCAGTTAACGGAATGTTATAATGTCGATACTGAAATTAAGGTGGAAAGTCCGAATTAGAGGAAAGAGTATTGCTAGAGTCAACTTCTTAGTCAGGTTGAATTACACTAATGAGGGCATGGGTGGTAGATTCTTAGCAATTAGGAATATGGGAGCTGAATATTTAAATACCATCAGGACGTTGGAAGACCATTAAGACGTGATGACAGACGGTATAGATTTTAAATCATACTTAGATATTTGTGTATAAAAGACAGATTTTGCAGAAAATTCTCTGTGTGATAATCATCGGCTCCCCCCCTTCCCCCGCGCGCCTTTTTGGGCGGAGGTATAACATCGAAATGAAGTCTAAAAATTAGATTAAATGTTCAGAATAAGATAAATGCGTTAAACATGTATTAAAAATCTAAACCATCCGGAGTGATGGTGCTAGGATATACGGCTATAACGGCCAGTAAATGGAGGATAAAAATTTCCTTTTTACGGGGATCGATTGAGAGTAATTGAAATGAGGGGAAATTGAGTCAATTTACCACTGATCCTCTTGGTGAGTTTTATAAAGTGATAGACGGCGCTAGCGAGGAGATAGAAGGGAGAAAGAAAGTTAAGCAATTAGATTGACTTTTAATTTTTCAGTTTTGCCGAGCTAAGAATTTTCTAACCCATCAATTTTGGAATGTATTAGTGAAAGAAATACTACACGATTTATAAGACCTCAAAAGAACACTATGTGTTAGGTAAAAAATTTTAATTCTATTAGATTTGATAGTGTTAATATTTTATTTATTTTTTTATTTTTCAGTGGCGTGAATTTTCATAAAGAGATCAATCTATACATTTTCTGAGAGTATCCACTTTGAATCGTAAAGCATAAGAATATGAGATTTAGGCCAAGTTATAGGGTTAAGTTAATTCGAAGGACTAGTTTTCAAGTTAAAATGGCATCAGTTGATACAAAAATTATATTAGTGAATATACATTGTTTCAATTCAGTGATAAAAAACTTCTTTAATTTATAACTTCATTTATACTTTCTGACCTTTTTTATCATCGAATATTGAGAAGAAACATTTATGCATTAATATTTAATTGTAATATTTTGAGATTTTATGGTAAGAGCGGTGTAATTGAACACATGTTGACACTGCTAATTCTGCGTATTCTCATTTGCAGTTAGTACTCTATCAAGTTTAAACATTAAAATTAACTTAAAGTTAAACTTTTCCTCTGGCTAAAGGTTTAAGCTAATCCGTAGG
>JABUQX010052415.1:0-10952 GCA_015478945.1 Trachelipus rathkii
CACATCTTTTCCAAACTCATTAGTCACATACTTCATCCTTTGATAAGGGATCATGTGACTCGTCTCAACAAACGTTCTATTATATTATATATACAATTGACAAGGACAGGCAAAAGGGTAGATTAAATCTAACACAGGAGAGAAAGAAAAGGAAGAATGAAATCCAAAACTAAGCGTTAACACGCCCCGATTCACGTCTCTTGATGGTGTATTAATTGAAAGAAGAATGAATAAATATCATTTTATATTTTACCAGTAGATTAAATGAAGGAATGTGCATAGTTTCTTAATATAAAATAGCGCAAGAGAATTGAAGAGAGAATGGAAGAGAAAGTTTGTTGAGACGAGTCACATGATCCCTTATCAAAGGATGAAGTATGTGACTAATGAGTTTGGAAAAGATGTGTCCATTGTAAGTGCTATAGTATAAGGAGTGCCATCCAGTAATTTAGGAGTTAAGAGAAGTAAAGAAAATCATTGAGGTTGGAAAAATCGATAAGAGGAAAAGCATTAAACTCCTGTCAATTTTCAAAAAGAGATGTGTGCCTGTGTGGAACCATTCCAGGCTTATGATATTTAATTCATATAAGAAATGACCCCTTCTCTGTTGATAGAAAAAAAGACCAGCAAAGACTGAATGATTATGGATGGACCAATAAAGTCATCTCGGAAAAATTCGTTATGGCTTCCAGATGTCTAAATCGGAGTGTAACGAGGAAAAGTTTGGTTGGCGGCTGCATATTCATGACCTCAAGAGGAGATTGATTAGTTACAGAGAACGAACAGTGACCAAGGGAAATAACAAAGCGGCCAAGAGTCCTGCTTGTGATAAATTGGTCAGGCAACGTCTTCGAGTTCATATTTCCTAGGGAGGGGTTTTCCAATACACTAAATGATTTCCCTAAAAGAAAGAGGTTGTTCTTAGCACATAAAAAAAGTTTATTGGCAAGCGATAAAAGAAATACGTTTGGGAATATTTTCACATATTTCTCCTCAGTTTGTGAGAATAATTGAAATATTTTCAATTTATATTTTCTTTTTCCCTTACGTCCCGGTAAATATGCGCGAGAAACACGCACGTCGTTATCGCAATAGTTTCCGATCAAGAAGGTTGGGGATCCCCCCAGCAGAAGAGACCGGAAATAGCAGACAGACTTCGGGAAACAGAGGAGAGGCGACGGAACGCGACGGCGACTACGTGCCTAGCCACCAGTAAACGCAGCGAAATAGTTCAAAGTCGGGGTTCCGCCAGTAAGCCCAAGATAAGAAAAGCTGAACGACAAAGGGAGGCTCAACGACTATGATATGCGAGAGAGGGGAATTGACGACAAAGTATGACTCGCAAATTGCGACGATACCGACGTTGGTTCAAAAATTGTAAGCTATCACTTTGAAATTGGAGGAAAGCGACACCATCATTCAAGATTCTCTCGACCATGAACAGTTTTGGAGGACTACGAAGGATGCGATCGGTTAAATACGACCATTCGAACAGATGTCAATCGGGCGAATGAAATAATAGGAAAAAGAGAGAGGTTGAACGTGCAGAGGAGGAACTCCCCATCACTCTCCAAATCAATTACATTATACAGGTTTGATCTTTCACACCTTATTATACTATATACTCTATAGTATATATATATAATATATTAGTATATATAATATATATTATTATAGGTACTAGTTAGTATAGGCTTCGATGTTATAATAGATATATAGTATATCTATCAGGATACTATATAGTATAATATAGTATCATATATGTATGATACGTATCACTCACTAGGTATTGATATAATATATAGTATAGTATATATATCATTGAATAGCTATATTTACTACGGTAGTATATAACTGGTCGAGAGTATATAATAATATTATATATTACTTAAGTCTGATATATTGATATAACTATACTAATATATTATATGATACTACTAGTAAAGACGAGTTTATTATATAATATATAACTATATATATAATAGTATATATAGTATGTATACTATAGTATACTATATATATAAATATTATATATTACTATATATAGGTCAGCATCCCGTAAAGGCCAGGCATGTAACTAAAAAACTATGACAGCTACACGAAAATAAATATACAATTCTTATTAATGATGTATTATTACATTGTTTACCCGCTGAAAATTAAAAAAAATAAAGATGTAGATAATAAAACAAATAACGCTTTATTCTAAAAAACTTAAAATGTGCTTAGGATGAAACTGGTTCTAGAAAATTACAGTTTCTTTTTGAGAAAGGGATAAGCGGATAGGAAGCTGGAGTAGTCGGGAAGGGAGCAACGCATGAAGACGGCCTGCCAATGCTTTGATTTTTTTTCTTTATACCTTATTAAATCGTTGGCTTATTATCGATTATCAACGATTCAAAGAGTCGGAGGTTTCGCGTCGGCCTACCGGGGGACACGGGGGGACGTTCGTCGCCCCTCTGTCCCTTCCATGGGCTCGAAAGGGACCCGCGCTGAGAAAAACGGATATACAGTGAGGAAAGAGAGATAGACACGTTCCCGAGAGCGTGAGAGGAGAGTGAAGATTGGGATTGTGTGGACGACGTGTGCGCTTCGAGGCAACTGAGATGCAACGGAGTATCTCCATTGTCAAATTACTATGAGAGCCGTCTTTTTCAGCATTGCCAGGTCTACAGATAATAACATACTAAGGTGGGGTTATTAAATAAATATGATAGAATAAAATATATCTTTTTTTTAAGTTTGTGTGATTAATATTGCTTGCTAGAATCAAAAATGTTATTTATTTTCCTATATGTTTTACTAAGTTACAAGTGCCTCGGCCTCTTGCGGGTGCTGGCCATATAATAATAGTCTACCCAACTAATTATATATACTTATATATATAACATATATATACGAGAGGGTAGCTACCGGAGTTTAGGCTGATGAGGGTCTATGTAGCTTAGGGTGCGTGGCGGCATTCGTCAGCTCTGCGATTAGACTGAGAGCGGGTCGAGCGTGATGCCGTGTATAATGTACGGCGTGCGGGGTAGCCGGCGTGTAGAACGAGGGTGCGCTGCCTGGTGATTCAGTGTGATAGGAAGAGTGAGCTGCAAGACGTAGGTGAGCAGGTACGCGGATTGTAGATGCGTAGCTATAGTATAGGGATAGTATGGCAGCAATTAATATAAGACTAGTTGAGGATTTATAATCATAACTATTTGTCGATACTAGTACTGTGCTTAACGTAGTAGTGTGAAGAGGTTGTGGATTATTTTCCAATACCTTAACAAGTCTTACCGCGTAGTTTCCATAATCCACTCGGAAGTTTTAAATGATCACGAAACTGGCATAAGCATAATGGAAAAGTTAAATTTAGGTTAGGTTAGGTTAGGTTAAGTTAGGTTAGGTTAAGTTATGTATCTCGGTAGTCACAGGTACAGTATCCTACAAATATCCATATATATACATATTGATATATACTATATATGATAATATATATACTAGTTATGTATTATTAATATATACTATTATAATATATATACCGGGTATAAGTACTATAGTATATGTAAGGTAACGTAGATTTCAAAATTGTTTGTAGTCCTGGAATTTCTTGTGGAAAGCAATGATTTCTAATAAATTGATCAAATATTTTTATTTTTTTTATGATGAATATTTGGGAGGATCCTACAAAAAAGTTACGAAAATCCCTCTCTTTTATTATATATATTTTCAGTATTGAAGATTTTCACTCCAGTAATTTTTTCATATATACATATAAGGTAATAATATTCAGATTATATGATTATATAGACTATCGGTATGAGTACTATGTAGACAGGACGTACGTATATTAATTATTGAGGGATGTAGGTATTGACTAAGCATAGTATGATTATATGCTATAATGATACTAACTATATATATATATATATAATTAGTATATGTTAACATAAGTATTATATTATTATATATATATATACTAATATATATTAGTATATATAGTTACAGAGGGAGGAGACTACATTTACAAGTTTCGTTTCAGACTCACACCAGCTAGAGTACATTGTAAGATTAAGCATTAGCCCTGAAGTCTAAGGTTGCAGGCCAGAGAATTAGGCAGATAGATTGATGATGCCTGTGTGTAAGAACGCAAGCCCCACGAGGTTGTCTTTCTCAAAGGAAGGGTTGAAGTTTTTTGTTCCTTGCCAGATTCAGCTCAAATTTTCGTCAACACTGCAGATATACTTTATCTAAAACATTATAAGGCAGATTTTATTATTAAATGTATATTTAATATAGAAGTTATTAGCATAGATATTTGAGAAAAATAAAAAAATTAAAAAAAATTAGGAATATTTCGGTAAAAAAATCTAATATGAAACCGTTACCAAATTTTCCATCTAACTCTCTTGAAAAAAAAAAAAATTATAATATACTTTTTTTTAGTTATGGTATTTTGAAGCTTGATATAAAACATCCCCAGTAATGAAATTGGCGTCATCGGCATTTTGATTTTTGCTTTCGGTCATCGTTTTTCATCTATAGTGCAGCAATTAAGTGGCCAAATTTCAACTCAGGAGAATATCCAAATGGCTGCATCTGGCCATAGTTCCCTAATGGAGTTGGTTCGAAAAGCTGTTTCAACCTGCTATAGCATTTTATGGTAAAGTAAAATATTTACGTGTGCCAATATAAAACAAACGGTGAATGCTACAACAAATCTTCCGAAATCTTTTAGAGCTTCCCAAATGCCACCTTTTGTTTTTGTTTTTTTGGTTCAGATGAGATGAATATTAAGGAATTTAGTTAAAAATCACTTTCTGTTACATTCCAGTTCTCAACGATAAACAAGAAGGGCAAATTCCTTAGAATTTCTCTAAGAAAACGTTTTCCAAAACTTTCATTAGTAGATAAGACTATTTGAGCTTGGAATAATTGCTTTCTTGAAACTCTAAGAGATTTCAGAAAGGTGATAACCAAATAAATGAATAAATAAAGATCTAACTGAAAATATAGTGCCAATTATAGGGTGCATGTGACAATTAGGCCTCAATATTTAGGTCTCGCACTCCCTCATAGATGAACACTCAATTGAAGGAAATTTTATTAAATTTACTTCCATTTATTGAACACCCATCTTTCAAAAAAGTGACTTCCACAAGAAATTCGAGCACTACACACAATTGACAGAACAGTAGGTAACCTAATAGTAATACGATCCGAATTACACAGCTCAATATTTAGCTCACAACCTCCTAAAAAGGAACATTTACCTACAACAAAACTCTTATAAAGTTTATTTACAGATGTTGAAAACCTATCCTTCAAAACCTTTTGTACTTCCACTAGAAACAACAGCACTATATACAAATGAGAAGGCAGTAAGTGGTACAACAGCTTTAATTACTGTACGTACGAGTCTCAATATTTAGTTCTGATAGCCCCCTAAAGATGAGCATTTAATTACTGCGAATTTCAGTATAAATTTACTTCCAGGCTTTTGACATATATCATTCAATAACTTCAACTTCCTTAAGAAACTCAGAACTATACACAGTTGACAGTATCATAAGTAACCCAACAGTAATACATTCTTTCTGACAAGACTCTATATTTAGCTTCACAACTTCCTAAAAATGAATATATTGCTACAGCGAATTTCTAAATCTTCATTTTAAGGGGATTGTGAGAGCTAAAAACTGAAGAGTTTCACTTAGTATGAATTACTGTGGATTACTTATTGTTCTGTCATTTGTGTGTGGTGCTCGAGAATTTCTTATATAATAGCACGATTTAATATGTATTTAAAACCTGAAGGCAAATTTTATTGAATTTTATAATTAAATATTAATTTTTTTGGGACTGTTTGGAAAAAAATATTGATTTGAATCAGTTATACCGTACTACTATTAGATTGCTTATTGTCTTACAGCAGTGTGCATTATTAGTATTTCTTGTGAATGTCAACGTTGTTGATTGATAGGTGTTCAAAAACTAATTAAATTTTTATTACCGTTGGGTTACTTATTGTCCTATCAATTGTGTGTAGTGCTCGAATTTTTTGTAGAAGTAGACATTTTTAAACAATAGATGTTGAAACCCTGATATTAGAATCCAAGGAAATTTGGTTAATGTTCATTTTTATGGAACTGTGAGGGTTAAATGTTGAGGCTCGTTACTTAGACCACATTACTTCTCGATATAGCTTATTGCACTGTCAATTGTATGTAGTGTTCGAATTTCTTGTGGGTGTCGATATTTTTGAAAGTAACTGGAAGTAAATTTTACCGAAAGTTGGTGTATTTAAATGTTCGGTTATAAGAGTTGTGAGACCTAAATATCGAGGCGTGTCACTTAGTCCATATTACTGTTGGATTTTTTGTTCTGTAAATTTTGTGTAGTGCTTGAATTTCTTGTGGATGTTGACGTTTTTGAATGTTTTTGAGTAGAACTACATTTTTCCAAATTTCAACAGATGCGACGATGGTGGGTTTTAATGATAAAAAGTACTATATATTATTTCATTTTTTAAATAAAGAACTAAAGATACCAATTCCTGTTTCACTACACCTTATTTATATTATTAATAGAAATTTGAAAAGTCTAGGAAGGCTTAAAAATAAAAATTTAAAGGGATTTTCATATCGTAAATAAAAATATACAACACAATTTTCATTACAAATCTAGAAACAATATGAACTTTTGAATTCTTTTGCTGAACAAATGGCAAAATCTTATAAGATTCGCTAATCTATGGAAAAATATTGCTGACGTTTCAAAGCATAATTATCAACGAATTTGGCATTTTTTCATATGATGATGCCATTTGCTTGTTTAAAAATAAAAGGAATAATAGGGAATACTTGATCGTTTTTAATTTAAATACCTTTGGTAAATTCTGGCTCCGAGTCAAGAACAATTTTGCCTCTCTCCAGCGGGAACCAAACAAAAATTGTACTTTTCTTCAGTTTTAGCTGCGAAAACAACCTCGCCGAGGGAGCTGACGTACAAAGTTACGTTGCACTGAATGAACAAACAACAGATTCTCTCTCTTTCCACACATTTGCTATACACTATATATAGTAGTGATGCTTCCAGGCTAAGGGAATTTTTACTACGCGTAGATACATTTACTAAACGTTTTATCATGGAGTATTTTGATCAACAACCCCGAGTCGATCAAAGATACTTTTTGCAAATTAATGTTTTGATACTTTTCGGTATGAAGTTTATTAAATTACGACTCAAATTTATTGCCCTGTAAACTCTACAACAAAACCGCAAACGGTGATGAAATAATGCAACAGTGTAGTATGTAGTCCTACTTCATCACTGTTGTGTTTTGTGGTTTGTTTACATGTGCTTACTCATTCTCGATTTGATAAGTCATTTTACATGTTAAACCTAGACCTGTTAAAGATGATGCACTGATGATTTTCACCTTTGGAAAGAAAAAAATTTAAATCTGCGAAATTACTTTATTCAGCGTGGTGAATCTATCCAGCATAAAGATGGCTTCAAGGAATCATTGGCACAAGCTGGAGAAAGTCCCGACGCAGGTATATTGTACTTTAGCATAGTTTGTCCGCTTTCATGAACGAATATGGAAAAAAATCTGACAAAATGACTGTTGTTAAAAAACAAGTGATCTTGTTTGCGGTTTTGCATGCAAATTGAGGTCACATGCGGTTAATAAGCTAACAAGTGGATTTAATGGTTAGAAACGTGTTCATGAATTGTTTTCGAGTAATGAAAACTGCAAGCAACATCTTTATTTCAATGGCAGCACTGTGTTCGAAAATCATCCACACAATCCTACTCTGACCTGGTGAATGAAGAAATATGAAAGTGAAATCCAATATTTGAAACAAGTTCTTCGGAGAACATTTAGCTTTATACAATTTCCTTGCATTCGTGACCTTACATTTCTTGTAACTGAATTCGTTTAAAGAAAGATGAGAGTTTAGGAGTCCTTTTAAATTCTCGATTTTTCTTTTCTAAGGCAACGGCACGATTGTGTACTCCACTGGAATAGTTTTGTTTCATGATGGATGTGAATACCCAAAAACAGTGATTCAACTCCCTTCTTTGAATCCAAAGAAGTTACTTAAGAATGACTACCCGAAAATGAAAAAAATTAAATGTTTATATCAATATATTTTTATAAAATGAAAATATTTTGGGGCACCTAGCTTAATCCCGGTCAATTCCCCCTTAATCTGCCATTGCAGTCTCTTCCGTAAGGAATGCTCTATTTGTGATCTTTCCCTTCGGAATTTCACTAAATATTTTGTTGTAGCAGTGAATTTATCGAAAGCTTTCCATTGGCTAGCATAAAACTTTGATTTCTAACCTTCCGTTTTCGATAGCTATCATTTCTCTGTAACTTTCTACCGATTTCCTTTCCAATCTTTCTAAAGCAGCTGTTGAAGACGGACACCATTCATTCTTTAAATTTGTCGATAGTTTCTCAAGATTTTCTTCTTTTCTCTATTTTTCATCAAAGATTTTCTACTCAATCTTTCACATCTTCACCTATCCACTATTCAAAAAGAAAAAAAAAGGCAGAGTTTGGAGTCGGACGTTTGATATTTTAAAAGAGTTGTAATCAAGAGTAGAATTCGGAAGGAAATTTGAAATCTTAAGCAGTTGGCAGCTGGACTTTTTTTTCATTTCTTATTCAGCAACAGTGCTATATGGAAACGTAAATGTGAACTACTAGCAATAGTTAAAATTAAAAGTTCAATAGAAAAAAAACACATCTTTGTAGCTTTACATTCACAAAATAATTTAAATTAAAAATACATTTTTGATACAGACTTCAAGGAGGGACACAAGAAAAAAAAATTGTCAACTCAATTCAGAATTAGTTTGAAAATATTCTCATTAAAATGTAATTCATTGTTTAAATATGAACCTAGTTTAAAGCGACCAACTTTTTTTAAAAAAGAAGAGAGAAAAAACTTACTTTCATAAACTATCTCGGGTATTATGAGAGAATTATAAAAACAAAAAAGGTTAAAAAAAAATCTATTATTAAAAGCCGTATAATTTAATGTCAACTATCAGACAAATCTTCATCGGACACATCTTTGGATGCTTCAAGGGCAACTTTTTCTGCAATAATAATAATAATAATAATAATAATAATAATAATAATAATAATAATAATAATAATAATAATAATAATAATAATAATAATAATAATAATAATAATAATAATAATAATAATAATTGGTGAACATAAAAAAATGTACTGCCAGTTTAATTTAAATTAATTACTATTGAATTTTTCCTACATATATTCCTGGGTGCTAAAAACTATTACATATATTAAATATTTGATGTTTGAATACAAATTAACAAGTTTAAAAGTAATGAAAAGGATAAAAAATGAAATAAAATAAAATAAAATATTCCGCCTAAAGAAAGTGCTAAATTTTCAGCATTTTAATTTGTTTATTTGGCGACAGTAGTAGGAGGGCCATTTCGGTCGTGCTGACCACCTGACCAGCGATGAGCACAATCGCTAATCAGGTGGATATTTTTTACTCAGCTACCTTCATGGGTGTTTTTTTTTTTTTTTTTTTTTTTTTTTTTTTTATTTTATTTTTAGATTTTATTTATTTATTTTTTTTTATTATTTATTTATTTATTTATTTAATGGTGTCAACCTTGTTGACTTGCGTCCGCCATTTTGTTTTGTTAATTTATTTTCATCGTCGGGATGAATCGCAAATTCATCGTCGTCGTCGTCGTCGTCGCGTTTTTTAACAAGTTCCGCAATTTCGCAATCGTCGCGTTTTTTAACAAGTTCCGCGGAGTCCGTCGCATTCGTAGCAAAGAACCACGCACAAAGAACCGCTAAGTAGAAAGGCCAATAGCTAAGGTGTACTTTCATACGTTGTAATTATTATTATTTTAACTTGAAACAACGAGAGTTCAAGGCAAGTATTTTATTTTTACGAAAACACTTCGTTTTTATTAAAACTTATACCAAATATTTTATTGATTCTCCGAGAACCGCACTATATTTTCAAATTCATCTTTCACTATATATATATATATATATATATATATATATATATATATCTATTTTTTCACCCTTCCACTCATATATTTATATATATATATATATATATATATATATATATATATATATATATATATATATATATATATATATATATATATATATATATATATATATATATATATATATATATATATCACGATTTTTTCACCGTCCCTTTTCATCGTTGCTTAAACTTCCTTACCAGCTCAAGCCTTAACGTCTTCGCGTTCTATCCGGTCATAAATCAAAATAGAACTCGACCTCTTACCACCGAGGCAAACCGTGGACCTTTTTACCACACCTCCAGCGCTACAATTTAGTAGAATATAAATTTAATTTCCAGGTTTATAAAGGCAAGTCCGCCGCTTCCCAATAATTATAATAATAATAATAATAATAATAATAATAATAATATATATATATATATATATATATATATATATATATATATATATATATATATATATAATAATAATAATATATATATATATATATATATATATATATATATATATATATATGAGAGAGAGAGAGAGAGAGAGAGAGAGAGAGAGAGAGAGAGAGAGAGAGAGAGAGAGAGAGAGAGAGTTCGTTTCCGTCCACATCTCGAACCATTTACAATTTTAGACCTATTTGAGATATTGAAAATTTTTTATTTGAATCATTTTTATTTGAATTTTAATTATTTGAATTATTTTTATTTGAATTACTTTTATTATTTACATATTTTAATTATTTTATTATATTTTCTGTTATAAGGTCGTTCGTCTAGAGAATCGCAAAGTGAAACGATATCTTTGAATTCGAACCGTAAAAGAACGTGGGAGAAGTAAACATGTTTTTACGACTCAGGCCTATATATATATATATATATATATATATATATATATAT
>JABUQX010052416.1:12500-30000 GCA_015478945.1 Trachelipus rathkii
ATGCTATATATATAGCCTATTATTAATATAATTTTAGTATTTTACGCTTTTTTTTCCTCTTATATAATTGAGATAAAAGCCATTAATATGTATACATATCGTGAATATTACGATGTTAGACTACCTTATTACGGTTGCCTTCTGCGAATAAAATAAGTAAGAGCCTGTAAGACCTGGCGTCGGATAATGTGACTAGCAGAAAATAAGTATTAATCATTATGGGGAATATCAACGTTCGTGTTTATATACACATGTCTAATAGCGGTATTTGGGCATCATTATACTCACTATACCTAGATAAGATTGAACACGGTGAATATTTTATAGCTAAACACTATATACGATCTAATGTAGAGTATCATTACTCGACCTATATACAACTGCACTAGACAACCGTTACCGTAGAGCCTAAGCCTTTTACTGTACATTTATTCATGCACAAATCCCCCAACCTGGTTTGAGCATGTTTATCATTTTTGTAATGCATTTTTAATACCTATATTCCACAACATATATTATATATATATATATATAAACCGTTACATTTTGGCCATTCATTTCAGTTAGACTATGCTATCTCCGAAACGTAGTATCCATTAAAACTAATCATTAATGAATAGAAAACGGGGAAGAAGTTACTCAAAAACGGAAAAGAAGTTAACGCAAAATAAAGGCGTCTTTTTAATCAATTTGTATTATACAATGATTCTACTCATTCGTTTGCAATTGCTCTATATTACCATCTAGCTGAGAAACACGTTTTTCACATGGAGGAGTCAATTATTAGGATAAATTTAACCGTATAACGCTCAACGTTGACTATCGTATTTACAGATAAACACTTTATAGTCAACTATTGATAGAACACAAATGAAAGCTTTACTGACTTATCAGACTATTCAGCAATTAGTCATAATATGTATGGGCATACGCCTAGAAGTATAGTATAACATCTAATGCGCTAGTATTATTGACCTATATCAGTAAACTTACGTTCTGGGCAGTGGCATTATTCGAAACTTATCCAGCCTTAGTGGAGCTTGATCTCTTTTTGATAATGTGTCAACTGCACATTTTTCCAGATATATTTTTGTTACATAATCTCACCCAATAAGATCAGCTTCTGTGAGTTAAACGATGGGAAAAATTTACTTGTGGATATGGAGTGTCGTAGAGAGACTCGCTTAAGAGGACTAGTGAGTATTATATACACATCCGACATATAGAAAACATGGTTTTTGATCTATAGAGCATTGCTTAGGAGTGCAATAGGATAAGAAATTCGAACGAAAGCAAGACAAGGAGCGAAACACGATGAGGAACAGAGAAATGCTCTTGTGGCCAAGCTAGTTTCGACGGTGAATTCATAACTTGTTGTTTCGTATTTATATAGGCAACTCGAGAGTATCTTTCGCCATAATAATGCACTAGAGCTATCGTAGATTTGTTCCTTTGATTAGAGAAAGGTACAAATCAAATGAAAATCCAGACGTAAAATTATCATGAAAACAAGCTAGAGATGAGTTGAAACTAATTAAAGTAATATTTAGTATTATAATGTATTAGAACAGTATGACCATACAATTGGATCTGACATAATTAACAGGGTAATACGTGAGGTTATGTTGGATTGTATAGAGTGTGAGTTCAGCACGCAATAGACAATCTTTGTTTCAGGAACGTATCACACATTCCTGACGCATTATCCATAGTTTATACCGATGTTAATTAATTTGATTGGATTGAGACTGATAATAAATTTAAAACAGAGGATCGATAACCTGTTCATTTCATGCCTAGTTTTCATCAACTATGCTAATGCTCCATTCTGAAACTTGAAGTTAATATTAATTATGTTGAGAAGCATTTATCTTATTTTCATCCATATAGAAGGAAGCTCTTGATTCTTTAACTACATTATGGAAAATGTGGGAAAAATTTGCGACTTTTGAAGAACATTAAGGGAACGAGTTTTTAAAAATTTTAATAAATACTCCAATGTCATCTGTTGATGCGTATGAAAAGAATGTCCTTATTTATGTATATATTATAAAAGAATTAAAAACGTATATTCGGAAATTTTGAATTTTGTATATGTAAACTAAAATAAGTATACTTGAATGAATTCTTCCAGATTCCTTCGATCGGAAAGAAAGAGATTAATATTATACTGTGCTACATTATGTTAATTTTGTTCTTGGTCATACTAATAAGATTTGAACCTTAATATGCACATTAGTCCAAACACAATCGCAAGAAAATTGAGACTTCAATACAAAATTTTACAAAAATTTTACAATTATTAATTATAAAGTAAATACAATAATTTATTATTTAATTCATATAATTTCAAATGTTATCCATTTCAGATTTATAGAATCGAATATTAATAAAAAAGTATTAAATATTTTTCTTTTTTTATGTAATTGATGTATTTTATAGTTTTACAATTAACATAATGATGCAGTAAGGATGGCTTAACCTTTTCAGTAAAAATATACCATATATATATATATATATATATAATATTTACTCGTTCAACTAATTTAACGCAACTACACTGGCTATATGACGTTAACTCAAGGGTTACCGATAATAGTGACCAGAACGGCTGCGTGAGTAAACCTTTATTAGTAAATACATAACACCCGGTAACATGGTATTAGCGTTGATAATTAAGTGTTTGTGAGGATGAATAGGGCTACATTCAGCTAAAATAATAAGGTTAAAATGATAAAGTCACATAGTAACTCCAGCTTATTAAAGATTTGAGGTAGGTAAGGATTAGTGGGGGGAATGTTATAATAACGTGAATTATACTATTACACTAAGTCGATTACTGCTATAATATATATACCATGAGTGAAAGTAATTAGCGTACTAGTCGACTATAACACTTATAGTAAAATATTATTCCGTAGGAGAATTTGGAACCAGCACATACCAGTGCCGACGATTATACGAGGTAACGAGTGCGTGAACACTTGAGTATATCTACTGAGGTTATTGGTGTGGCGCAAACTCACTAAACAGTTATGAGCGCGGGTAGTGCTGACGGTAACCTATATAATAATTATATTATGACACCCAGGAGCACGCAAAGTGGTGTAGGCTATAGTGAAGGCTACGATGACTCACTAAGGATAGTTTGGTTGAGTAGTATAACAAAGTTATTTCTGTAAGAGACACCATATATATATATATATACATATAGATCTATAAGACATATATATACTCCATGAATGAGCATACGAACGGGCAGCTCGAATCATTATAACATTATGCCGGCAATCACACTATTCTATTATATATATATATATGGTATCCATGTTACGGTACTTGAGGTATAATGATATGTGCTGTTTTACGGTGAGTGAGATGATTACAGTAGTCGGTCACTTCATACGCCTGACTACATATACGATTGGATGAAATCACGGAGATGTTAGTATTTTCACCTGATGTATATAATCATATGAAGACGTTATCGTCTAGACAATATAAATAATTGCTGATGTGAGCTATAGAGAGAGGTGGTCGTAGAGGCTTTAATGGGTAGTTCTTTGCAGTAGATGTAAGGATTATTATGAGGTGGTCTGGATAGAAGGAATAAGTCTGTGGTCATGGACGTACTTAGATTGGCGGTTATTCCCCATTAGCCTCTTCTTTACGCGCTATCTCGGTCGACTATTTTGTAATCGAAGTATTCACCTCATTGAACAGCCAGAAATGCGTTGGTCCAGTACACCACCTCACTCGGTAGTATTGCTTGGCTCTCGTCGTATCACTACTGAAATCGACAACACAAGAGTCACTATCGCTTTATCTATAGAGTTGCTCACTCTAGCCAGCGAGTGCGCTGTGCAATAAGGTTTAATCACTGTAGCACTATCCACAATAATATTAGAATATGGGATGCCCAGCACGATGACTTAAGTTTCCGACCTAAAATCCCAAACCAGAGGATAGAGCAGTAGGGACGCATAGTTGAGAAACACTGTTACGCGTGTCATTTGGCCGATGCGAGTCTCGTCACACTTTTATCGGTTGCAGACTCGGCTGCACTATTCGAGCTTTAGCGAATACAATATCTTCGCGAGCACTGAGTGAGAAGACACTGATAATGCTGCCACACGTTTTACACTGACTGCTTGCCAATTTTACAAATGTTTATTTGCAAATGGATAAGATATTACAATATTCACTGGACCAAAATCTACTAACAAAGTATACCATGTAGAATGTTTCGAGTAAGTATCTTAGCTATCAATCTATCATATCATTGAGCACCCACACTCACGATTATACTCAGTTACAGGGCGAGAATTGAATATAAATACTGAGGCTCACATATTTGGAGCAAAACGCAATCCAATTCCACTTATTAGGACCCATTATATCCTGACAGCCCCCTCAGGGATTATTCCGGGCCTCTAGATCATCTTATCCTATAAATATATGAGTGTTCCCATGTACTATGTTAATTTATTTGCATAATTAATAAAGTTACTACATGACGTTCTGGTGTTATTCTGTTCCTGTTAACGTCAATATGATGACTAGATGATGTGTTTATATTTGGCGAAGTTATAAAATATATATATTATATATATATTATATTAATATATAAATATATATATATATATATATATATATATTAAAATATATTAAATTAATTCATAAATATGGTGCTTAACTATTACCCCAATAAAACATTAATGGACATTATGACTATTTTAACCCATCATTCAAGAAAACAACCCAATAATATATATATTAATTGAGATGTCCAATTAAATTTATTTTATTATTGACACTACCCTTTTACCACTAAATTTATGAGTAACACTACGAGAAAAATTAAAAATGTATATTAAAATATCGATGAAAAATCTAGTATAAAAAACAATAAAAAATTCAGAAAGAACAAAAAATATATTTATTTATATATTATTTGATAACATCTTGTGTGAAATACATTCACGAGTGATATTCACTGAATTGAATAATTATAACATAATAAATTTTATTAAATATATATCGAGCTGATGAGAGTTTAGTTTCTTTAGATAAGCATCAGGTTTTCCAATCGATTACAGCATAACTTTATAGAACAAATTTATGGCTCTTGTCTTTCCCAGAAAGTCGTCGTAGACGGCGGCACGCGATCTTTCTATAAGACAAGGAATATATTTATATAAATGTGCATTGAAACTGCGAGGACGCCGATTCTGCTGCCGCGTAGATCAGAGTATATATATCCAGATATCAATCAGAAATGTGAATACGCACACGCTAGTCAGGTTATATCACAACCCCTGGCAACCAATGCTATACCTTGATTAGTTCGATATTGATGATTCGCAGATATATTGCAGTCAAAGTAAAAATACTTTCTTGTGAAAGATGAAATGAGAATGTGAGATTAGTGGTATTATGACAATTTGAGAGTAATTTTATAGGTATACATGGTCTGAAAGTTATTTTGTCATTGCATCTATCTGCATCTGGCGAACTATGCGGAATAAGTAAATCTTACTACATTATAGGTAACCTCGATACTAAAAAACATGACGGAGCACAGGCCATACACCGGATTCCGACACAAATAGAGAGGAAGAAATTCGATATAATGGGGTCACTCGTAAATTAAAGACGAGGGATAGCATCTAGGCGCATTAACCTTTAGAGTAATGCTGCTCATAACAAGAAGAGTATAATTCCTTTTCTGTATGGTGTGCCATGATAAATGGACCACGGTATTAATTATTATCAGTGCTTTAATGCTAGAAATATTTATCATATACCTCCTCATCAGTCGAGAGCGAGCGTATTTTTAGTGTAGGTGGGAGAATACACACTCCAAAAAGGAACAGGCTCTCGCAGATAATAGTGAATAAGCTTAAATTGTTTTTTTATTAGATATCTCACAATTTGAGAAATTTTGAATTGAGATATTTGACTGATATATAAGTGGTACTCTAGAGAGTTAATATATTATTATTATATGTATTAATGTTTGAAATAAATATCGTTAATTTTTTTATTATTATGTCTTTATTAGCTTATGATTATTGCGTCTCTTCTTTCCATTATTATATTTTTATTCTTTATATTGTAGCGAGTTAAAGAAAAAATATGTAAATTGTAATTAAAATTGTTCAATACAGAACAAGCTAGTTTAAGCTATAACTTATTGGTTATAAACTTTAAATCTTGAGGAAAATTAATATTTAGAAATGGAAATTTTTTGAATTTAGAATACATAGTCAATAAAAAAATTATTATAATTTATATATTAATATATGCAATTTATTATTTATGTAAGTACTTAATTTTTTAAATTATATAAAAATAATATAATACTTATTAAACAATATATATAGAAATATAATGACTAAGGTCATAAGATAATTGGTTATATCTAGTGAATGCATCTCTGAGTTGCCTAGCGTATACAACAATATGTTTCTAATCTTAATTAACTGTTATTTAATTATATATTATAATATTAAAGGATTGAGAAATAATAGGGATAATCCGGCCCCTAGGAAAACTGGGCTTAATAAGTAGTAATCGGTAATGCAGGTATGCGGGTGCTTATGTGAGAGCCGCTACTGTATTACTGGGTGATCGAGGTATCTAGAAAGTACACCATATATATTTGAAAATTTGACATTCGCCAATATGGTAGAATATTGAGAATGAATGCGTGTGGATAGCTGAAATTTTAGCTTGAAAGGAATAGTTTATTCCTATGGTATAACAATTAATATTAATTAGTTACAGGAAGGCGTTATACCCATTCATTAAGGTACATAGTTGAAAGATATGGTAAATCTTCAAGGTATATATGATAGAATTACAGGTGAAAATGATCAAGTAACGGAGGCGAGATGGTGATTGAATTTGATTTGGAAATTTGTATGTATATAAAAGCCTTTTATTTTGGAGGTATATTCAAATATTAATTCTCGAAAGAGTAATATTAACCTCATAATATAAGGTAAGGTAAGATAAGGGGAATAACTGTAAGAATTATCTGGAGTAATAAGTTTATAATTGATGTATGTTGTAGGGTAAAATTATAATGTCACTCATGGTATTAGTCGTAAAAGAATGGTCGAGTGACTAGTAGAAGGATCACCTGATTGGTGAAGAACAAGGTGCACGTTTTATGGATATGAGTAGAGGATAGTTGGATGGAATCAAAATCTTACATTTGAGAATACAAATATTTGAGGAAATAGAGGAATATAGAATAAATTGGTATTAAGGTTTTATAGGATTTTGCAACAGGCGTAATATATAGGAGTTAATAGGGAACGTCTATATAGGAGGAGTGTTATGATGTAATAATGGTATATTTGGTGGTAGGTACTTCTAGAATGTAATACAAAGTAATGTATGAGTGAATGATGAGTAGTCAGTAGTTTCGTAATGTAAGAGACATGGTGTCATGAGTATGTTGAGGTAGATTATATTTCCAACGTGAACAGCTGACCACACAGTGTTGTGCATATGTTGCTCTCGTGTTACTCTCTTAGGCTCATTATAAATCATACGTGCGTACACAGGGAGTAGAACTCTCGCAAATCCATACAGACCATGAAGTATATAGCAGCAACGTAGGTGACGAGGAGTGGACAATTGAAGTAGCAAGCACCATGAACTCCGTATTGATATTATATGCAGTGAATACGTCGCTATCGTTATTATGCTGCGATGAATGTAGATGCCGTAATCATTGCGTCTGTATCTCCGAGTAGTCCACGTATAGGGCAGGACATAAATTGGCCAAGAGATTGGGATGTGGTGTTAAAGCAAGGAGGTATTGATAAAAAATCTCTTATATCACAATAGCTCAAGGTGTAATGAGGTATTGTAGCAAGTGATACCTTCATGTCCTTGAGGTGCAGGTAAGTTATGTTTAGATGGTGAGCAGGACGAAGAGAGAGTGATAGGCACTTATGTTAATACCTTTTACGGAGAGAGTGGTATAGTGTTGTAGAATGTGCGTAATTTGAGTATAGCACATGGAAATGGCTATAGTAGAGAGTAAATGAGAAGTATTGGTGATCGCAGTCTATATGGACTACTGCTTGTATATTATTGATTGTTCGTGTGTGCTGTGACTGATGCAGATATGAAGTGAAGATAGGAGTGCTGTGAAACTGGACGTTGTCGTGGCGCGAGGGGACATAGCATTTGGCGAGATTTTATGATAGCCAATGAGCAATTGGTAGTAGGTGACGCAGTCTATGGTGGACGTACTGATTTTGATGGTTATATATATGAGATACTTTATAAGTATCAATTATCTGTAATATGCAATATCCACTTTATTAGACAAGAAAGTCGAATATAAAGGTTGTCTTGGGTTGGAGAGGTGAAATGTTGATTGAAAAGAGAGTAGTGATTTGATTCGTTGTGAGAATCGGATGATATGGTGGCGTAGAAAGGGCGTGTAAGGGCCGAGAGAAAATGGAAATTAATGGTGGTAGGAATGAGTGCTTTGGCTCATTGTGCAAGAAGAGTTGAGAGAGGTCGGACTTTGGTTAGTGTGCGGAATGTGAGTAGAGCCGCGTTTGTGAGAATGGGTGGAAGACTGATGGCATGAGGGAACTGAGAGAATAAGTGGGATTGAGCAGAATAATGAGTATTTGCACAATAGGGAAGAGACCAGTTTCGAGAACTTGGGCCGATATGTACAGTCACAAGGGATCGAAATAGCCAATGAGCAATTGGTAGTATAGAGATGAAGCTAAATATGAAACTGGGTCGTATTGATGACTTTGTCAAAGATATGAACACCACATATCTCAGTTTAGCGTATATAAGTGTTCTACCCCTAAGGACTTATATACTCCTGTACTGCCCGGAAGGTATGACGATAAATTAGAGATGACATTATGCAATTCATGCAAAGCAATTTGGAATGGTTATGAAGGAAAGTGCAGTAAGACTGGGAGCTTAATAGCATTTTTCGACTTTTGTCATATTACTACGTACGTAGATTTTTGCGTTGTTCCAGGAGAGCGTATGATAACATGCAAGTGAGACCATTAGCGTAGTTGGGCCCAGATTCTTGGGACGAAAGAAAGGAAGATGAAAGAAGAAAGAAGAAAAAGAAATATAATACAGTATATAAATTCTAATAAGAATAGTATTCATGTTTATTTATGTAATTAGAATTTATAATAAAGTTAGTATATGAGTTATATGAGGGTTACTGATGAGATAGAGTTGAAAAGATAATATAAGTATAGAAGGAAGTATAGGGGCTATGAAAATATATAAGATTAGAGTTATATAAAAGTTATTTATATAAAACAACCTTAGTATAAATAAGTATAGTATAGAATATTCTAATTTAATTAATAATCAGTTGAATAGTGATGGAGGAGTAAGAATAGTTACGTTCACAGAATAAAATGTAATTTTCATAATGATTACAATACAAAAGTCTGATTCTCTTATTTTTGGCGGAAAGTTGGGGCCAAACCTTATATAAGGAACATTGATAAACTTTTCAAGCTTAAAACATTATGAGAGATTAAACGAAAGGGTATAGAGACGCCTATTAAAGATTAACGAGATTTAAACCTCATTAATGGCGGGCAGTCATGCCCATCGAATGGAGATGTCACTAGAGGATGATGAATAGATAATAGCTTATGTTGTTGTATAGCTATAACATAGATAGGAAGTAAGAATGCCCATAAGGAATTTCTTGCAACTTAGACATGAGAGTGTAATTAAAGGAATGTGAGAGGAGTGTCTGTAATATAGCGAGAGAAGAAAGAGTGACCCAACAATTCGATTTTACCATAGGTTGAATGAGAAAACGTTTTTAGAAGGAAAACCAGTATTAATATATATATATATAATAATACCGTTAAATGCGAGGTTGGGTGTTAGGTACATATTGTTCAGTGTAATACAAGACTTTCAATAGGACATAGGAAATAGAGACGAGTACCCAAGGTACTCGAGAATTGGTTCAAGTAAAGTAACGAAAACAGCATACTAATGTAGGACATTTGTTCAAATGTAGCACAAGTTAACAAGTACAAATCATGGTATCTGCTCACTTCGATATATACTACTTATGTGGCCATGCTTATGCTCCTTAGACAATTTTAATATCTTGATTTGTATATTTATTACCAACAATGCTTAATTCTCATATCCTCTAGTAACAAAAACTCTATTCTCGCATTGCATAAGGCTAGTCAAATTATCTAAATTTTAAAACACAAAGGCCTGATCACCTATTATACTTCTCTTATGCCAAGGTATATAAACTACTTATATATATATATAGGCAAATAATATATAAAACTAATAGTTAAAATACTGAGAAACACAACTACATAAGTTTTATATATAAAGTATGTTTTATGTATCAATATAACACTCAGGTAGTTTACATCACAATTACAGCATACATCGCATTCATCAAACCAACTCAATACCACACCATCTAATTCCCACAAGACTGGCAGGCAAAGGGGATGCGTAACATAACCGGGCGGGCAAACAAAAAATATGGGTTAGCAAGAATATAGAGCATGGCTCACAAAGGAAAGCCCAGGCCCTACCCACCCCCAACCCTTTCATACCAATTAGTGGACCGAACTACTCAGTCGCACAGTCAAGAAAAATCCACTAATGGCATTCACGGGGCCATGGCCAAGCCATCCGCGGATTGAACCCTCAACTACGACCTCTATCGTCATGTGGGGTAATACCTTGGCCTACAGTGGGCTACACAACCAAACCTCCTCACAAAACCCACCATTCCTCCTCTATTATCATCCTCTCTTCTCCGACACTCTGCCAAATTCTCTCCACTATTTCTTCAATACAGACCATATTGCTTTTCTGACCATTTCCAGCTGTTAAGTTTCTTATGTCTTCCCAGCGCGAGTCGAGCATCTTCCACAACACACCTACCACTATCACACATCCGTTTAACCTGAGCGGCAAACATACGAGTCTGTCCAATAAAACTTTAAACACCTTCCCAGTTCCCACATATGTTTTTCTTTATAAGATGGTCTGTCCTTCTTAAATTTTCTTATATGTATCCCTTGATCTTTCGTCCGTGGTCTACTATAAAGAATTTATTGGTCTCATTATTTTCAATAGATGTAAATATTTTGGAGACATGTATCATGTTCCCTCTAAGAAATCGCCTTTCAACAGGAATCATTCCTAACTCCTTGAGCCAATCCTCATATCTCTTACCCTCAAACCCAGAAATCATCTTTGTTGCTCTATGTTGCACTCTCCTGCATATCTATGTTTTCCCTTTTAATAAGGGACCCAAGCTTGTGCACAATACTCTAATACTGGCCTAATATAGCTATCATACAGCTTACTTACAACTTCCTTGCTCTTTAAACGACATTGCAATTTATTATACGTTGCATCTTATTTTTAGTTTTATTCCTTGCTTCCAAACACTGATTAGCCACTTTCAGATACTGCTTATAATCACACCTAAATCTTTTTATTGGTCCACAGACTCGAGACAATCTCTATTCATATCGTAGTTAAAACTTTTGAGTAACTTAGGTGAAGAACCTTACACTTTTCACTATTAAAATTCCTTTGCCACTTATCTGACCACCCAAGAATTATATCAAGATCATTTTGATTCTTTATACATCCATCATTATTCCTTACTTAGGTAGCCTCTTTGGTGTCAGCAGCAAACTTAAAAACCTTGCATTTAATTAAGTCCTTGGTCTAAATTATTTATGTATATTAAGAGCAATAGTGGCCCCAGTACTGAACCCAGTAGGACACCACTCTTCACTATTTCCCATGATGACTTATTGCCCTTTAGTAGTACATACTGCCTTCTATTCCAATGCCACTTTAATCCACCCATGTACCACTCCACCTATACCACATTGTGATAACTTTTTCATCAGCCTTATGTTGGAAACCTTATTAAAGGCTTTGCTGAAGTTTAAATATATAATATCAACTGAATTTCTTCGGTCAATGCAGTCATTAATATCCATAAATTCTAAAAGGTTTGTCTGGCATGATCTTCCCTTTCTAAAACCATGCTGGGAGTTATACAATATCTTATCATCATTCAAATATTTCCATATGACCTTTCAATAGCTTTTCCAAAACTTTTACCACCAGAGATGTTAAGTTAACTGGCCTATAATTTCCAAAATCTTCCTTAAAAATAGGCACAATATATGCTGTTTTCCAGTTCCCTGGTACCTCACCAAATATTATAGATCGTTTAAAAATCAAACACAGTGCCTTTGCATTGGGGCTAAAACCGTCCTTTAGAATTCTACAATGTATACTGTTAGGACCTGCAGCTTGACTTGGCACAGTATTGTCAAATAAAAATTTAATTTCTTTTACCTCAAATTAAAATTCCGTAAGTCTATTTATTACATGCATACCAGAACTATGTCTCCAAACTATTATCCAATCTTTCCTCAGTAAACATTGAAGGAAAATAAGCATTGAAAATGTTAAACAACTTATCTGAACTCACTAAATTTTCCTCAATTTTAATTGGACTAATTGTCCTATTCTTACTTTTAAAATTATAAAAGCTAAAACTCTGGGTCCTTATTACTATTCCTTGCTAAATTAAATTCTGCCACTCTCTTTGCCCTTCTTTATAGACTGATTAAGTCCACTTTTATTTTTCCAAGAATTTTCTAAATTTTTCTCCCTACTACTACCCTTGAATATTTTAAAACCACCACTCTTTTCATTATTTTTTCTAGCTCTTATCTCTCTATTCCACCAAATAGGTTTTCTCTACTCCACCATAATGGTTCTATCCTTAAAACATATGGACTGAGTATTCATCAAAATTTGTTTAAAGTGTTCCCACGTGATAAAACAATTTTGGTCTTTAAACTCCTTAACCCAGTCAATTTTACTGAACATGTCTCGAAATTTTGTAAAATCGGCATTTCGTAAATCTAAGATTGTTTCCTTATTTACATGCATTTTGGGTCCAGATGTCACACTCATCGTATTATGGCCACTAATTTGTAAATTCTCCTCAACTCTAACCTCATCCACCATCCTTTCATCGCTAGTTAATATAAAGTCTAATAGTGCTGCGTGTCTTGTAGGTTCATGGACCGCCTGTCTCAAAAGGTTGTCTAATATAAATTTAGAAATACAGAACTTATATGATCCACAATAGACGAGGAATCCCACTGAATGTCTGGAAAATTAAAATCACCCATTGTGACTATGCCTTTGTCTTTACTGCGACATGCTGTCTCGAATTCTTTCACGATTTCTGTGTCTAATTCTTGACTCTGGTCTGGAGGTCTATAAAACGTCCCAGATCTGTACGATTTATTATTCATAAGGATATCTACCCACACACATTCAATATCATGATTAATTTTAATGTCAATCATTATCACACTTTGAATATTTCTTTTAACATAAAGCGCCACACCGCCACCCATACTTCCTTTACGCTGGTATAAATAAAATGAATATCCGTCTATTTCATATTCCTGAAAGGAGTCTCCATAAAATGCTTCATTAACCCAGTAATGCAAATGTCTAAACTCTCCTTTATGGTATAACAAATCAGCTCATCTTTTTTATGTTTAAGGCTTTCAGCATTTGTGTAGAAACATTTGATATTCGAAATGCTGTTACTGGTATTGCTATCATCTTTATTTAAGCCTTTAGCAACACGTTTTATTTGTTTCACCACCATTACAGTCACCATTTCTATAATTGTACATTTCAAGATTTAACCCTTGACTCCTATCTTTGCCTAGTTTTTTGATAGACGTCTTCAAACGGACACCGATAGGCTCAATACCTCTAAGACTCGAGTGAACTCGGTCTTCTACAAAGAGATCTTTGTCCAGAAATTCTCCCATCAAATCCAATAACCTAATATTTTCTGAAATGCATAATTTATTAACTCTTTCATTTACACCTAAAGCCCGGTTTCCCCATCCCTGACCTGCACCTAACCAATGATTAGGTTTCTAAAGAAAGGTGTACGGAAATAGCTAGTATCCGAAAGAAGGGCAAAAAAGGGTTCCACAGACCTTCCGCCCCCGTCATTGACTCTTTATGGGTTCCCCATAACAGTTACACACACTGTCCGATATCTAGGCTTAACTTTGACTAACATCTTTCGTACCTAACGCATGTTCGTCTCTTCAAAACAGAATGCCATCGATCCCTCCATCTGCTTCGTCACCTGACGTCAACTAAATTGGGTGTTGACAGACAGGCCCTCTTACGGCTATCCGCAGCCCTTATAAGATCAAAATTAAGATACCTACTTAATCCCGTTTAAAAATCTGGATAATGCATCGCGACTGACACTTTTCGTTCCTCTCCAAAAGTCAGCCAGGAGGCAGAAGCAAACATCATGCCTCCGTATTCTTTCGCTGGGATAACCTGATGTGTAGGTCATTCATCCGTCTCCAGATCCCATCTTTATCGGAGCTAACCCCACTTCTTCAACCTGCGGTGCAAGCTCCTCCTTACTGTCCATTTGCAGTTATGATGTCTGGTATTCTCACCCATCTGAATATACCCCTACTTAAGTTGCTTCCATTTACGTTCAATGATATTGACATTCATGGAATTTTCTCAGCTCCAAAGCTCTGTTTAGAGTTATCCAAACTTACTAAGCTCGTTCACCATCCCGCCCATTTAAAAGCTTCGTCCCTCTCCCACTTGGTAATCGACACGGACACCATTTCTGTGTACACGGACCGATCGAGATCTGGAGAGGGTGTTGGTGCTTGGACTATGTTTTCGGATCACATAGTTTCTCATATTCTCCCGTTTCATTCATCAGTTTTTACAGCGGATATTACGGCTCTTCTGCTGGCTGTCTTGAGGATCATCCACATTAACAATCCCATCTCTTACATCATCTATTCTGATTCTCATAACATACTTTTGACGCTACAGAATCTGAACACAAGAAATCCACTCATCCTTATTGATCAGGGTTTCCTCCACCTCGACCGTTCCAGCCATATATATTTGCTGGATCCCATCTCATCAGAATTCTGGGCAATGCAGAGTCTGATAGGCATGCTACATTTGCCTTTGCCTTGCCTACACAGCTTTTAATTTCTCCCCAATGCTCTGAAGGAGCACTACCTTCCTTCATCCGATTACCTCCCCACATCAGCCTGGCAGGAGTGCTGGGAGAAATGCCGTCTCATAAAACCGACCCTAGGAGTGTGACCTTTATCTTGCCGCCTTCAACATCACCAAGAGGTATTGATCCGCCTTCGCATAGGCCACACAAAATTTACTCATAGCTATTTCATGTTCACATATCCCCCTCCTACGTGTCGGTCTTGTAAACTTTATACACCTACGGCATGTTTTCATAGACTACCCTGCACTTTCCACTATCCGCCAAAGGTTTTTCCCCTCCCACACTCCAAACTCCTGATGAACGTCTGCGTTTTCTCCTAGCTGACTCCCCATCTTTCCGTTTTAGTTCGATCATCGCATTTCTTCATGAACTCAATCTACTGTATAGGATTTAACATTTTCTTTGCCGCTCCTTTTCCCCGTTCAGTTTGGAGATCGTCCCAGAGACGAATCCACCTCTCCAAGCATTAACATAGTCCTTCTCGAACTACATCTGCTCCATAGGATTTAACATTTTCCTCGCCTCCACTTTCACGTTCGGTTTAGAAGTCGTCCCATAATTGGCGCATTCCAGTGAGCAGTGACGAACTCTGTACACACACACACTCTCTCTCAATATATATATATATATATATATATATATATATATATATATATATATATATAAGACTGTATATGATAGATAGTGATAGGAATTATATATATATATATATATATATAGATATATGCATATATATATATATATATATATATATATATATATATACACACAATAAGACGCCATATCCTGGCGTTTTCCACTTGTACTCCCTATATTTGATAAGATTTTAAACTTATCACCACCATTCACGAAAAGAAACAAATGATAGAAGGGGTTTTCAGCCCTTTGCTATCAGATGAAGAGATTGTGAATTATCTTCCTTTGCTCGACGACCTCGCGAAACACAGCTTCACTTTTCCTAATATTTAAAGTTTCAAATTCTTTTTTTTATATTTAATTTTTTCATTTCATTCAACATAATTAATTAGCAAAGAAAAGCTGGGTCCAAATAAATGCTGCTCTCCATCTCGAATTTATAAGAAAATAATTTTGAAATAAATACTTAAACTTTTGAAATTCTGAGTCGCAATCAATTTTTTCTTTACTGGATATGAAACTTCAAACTCTAAAATCTCTTCTCAAAATGCAATCCACAGAGTACTCATTTAGTAGTTTCCTTCTCTTGGATTTACAATCCTCTCTCCGGTATGTAATCCTTTCAGACCTTCAACATTCTTCTGCGGTCTTCCTGTTGCAGGTAGTTTCACTTTCTTTGTCTCCTCTTCTGGTTATATATGGTGAAAGAGAAGCGTATATAGTATATATATATATATATATATATATATATATATATATATATATATATATATATATATTTATATATATATATATGCAAAAAGGCGCTCCCGTTCTCTTATAATGAAATTATACACCTTGGCTATTCCCTGCTCCCACCATCTACCTTGTCCCAACGTCTCTCTAAATCTAGCCACTCTGTTTCCTTGTTAAAGGTATCATTCCGCAGCTCACGGTGGATTTACTCCGGTGTTTACTGACAGCTCTAAAACGGGACAGTGTGGTGCGTCTGCTGTCTACCCTGACCCCAACCTCTCCCTCCCTCATGCTTCTATCTTTACGCAGAATTAATGGCTACAATGATTGTCACGAATTATACGCAAATTTCATGTTTACTCGAAACACGTATATAGGGAGTGAATTTTTTATTTTTTTTTGAATTTTAATTACTATTTTCTCTTTTTTAACAAAGTTTTTCGTTCCTTTGCAGTTTCGTTTCAAGAGCTCACAAGAAACACTTACACTTTCTTAGTTTCTTCACCCTGTCTTAAACTTTGTTTTTAATGTACAGGGCTTCTCTGGTCTAGTTAATTTTAACTTCCTCATTGACATCCTTTACCTTTTCTCTTATAAGTACACAGATCTATAACCTTTACAAAGTATTTTAAAGCTTCAGATAGTTTTTACTCGACATTGTTCCAAACTTTTGAATGTTTCATTTGAACAGACATATGATGTATGAGCTGGATCTTTCTTTTTAATTATTCCCCGATTAGGATACGCTCTATTTTCCTTGTATTGCAGGATATTCACAGTAAGCAAGTTGACCATTGACGGATTATTTCAAGATACCAAATAAAAAAACTAGGCTGGTTATTTTTTTGTCTACAGAATAATTTTTGGTTAGAAATTATATATTCTATGAGCGATCAAGGATTTGAAGTCTATGTACCTAGTCATCTAATGTACATAAAACTTGTATTATAATTGTGTAAAGATTTT
>JABUQX010052416.1:32500-35000 GCA_015478945.1 Trachelipus rathkii
ATATATATATATATATATATGGTGTGCAGAAAAAGAATAAAAAACAAAAACAAAACAAAGGGGTTTAATCTTAATTCACTGGAACTGCCTCGGATACCACATCTGAATACCTTCCCGACTGATATATTGGTGAGTTATCTGACCATCTTCCCCTTCGTGTTGAACGAACTGGAGTGGAACACCTGGAGCCAAAGTTACAAGCTGCACTCCAGCGGTGGTTACTTGTTGTTCAGCCTCTTCTGCAGACACTATAGTGAGAGCCGTAGTTTCATCAAGATGAATTTCGTGCGCCGGTTGCATCTGGATTATGTCTCCAGTTATTTGTTCAGGATTTTCAGTAATAGGTTGGCTATTATAAGCACCGTGACTGGAAGAGCGATTCATATGAATAATTTCTGCCTCTTCTGGACTAATTACTTCAACTTTTAACTCTGCGGTTGGAATATCTTGTTGCATTTCTTCCTCCTCTTCTTCATCTTCATCCTCTTCATCTTCGTCTTCGAAATATTTTTTACCTAAACTTTCGTCATCTTTGGAATGAGAAGAGCTATCTCCCTCTGCCACAGCGTCCATGTCTAAATCTTCCTCTTCGCCTATTTCGATGTAACGTTTGGTGCGAGATCGATTCCAGCGTCCTCTCTTGCGAGGGCGACCTCTTGGCCTTCCTCGACGTTTCTGAACGTACTTGCGACCACTTCCTGGCTTAGGGCCAGGTTTACGTGCATCAGGGCGGCGGGGAGCTCTAGGCTTTTTGGATAACTCTTTTCCACAATACTTTTCTTTATGAACAGTTAAACTTTCCTTGTATTTGAATGACTTATCACACTCATCGCACTTAAAAGGTCGCGCTTTTGAATGTACTTTCATATGCTTATCTAAAGCAGACGTAAAGAAGAAACATTTTTGACATTTATCACACTGAAACGGTTTCCTTCCAGTGTGTTTTTTCTTGTGTGTTGACAATGAAGAAGAATGAGTAAAGGCTGCAGTGCACATATCGCACTTCCAAGGCTTTTCTCCCGTATGAACCCGGAAATGGTTTTTCAGTTGTTGCGCTGTTATAAATGCATGGTCACATTCCTCACAGACATATGGCTTTTCTCCTGTATGGGTTCTCATGTGGGCTGGAAGATGTGAAGACCTGGCAAATGTTTTCCCGCATATCCCACACATATATGGTCTTTCCCCTGTATGCAATCGCTTATGCATGCGAAGATTAGAGCGCTGAGCAAATGCTAGCCCACATTCGCTACATACAAAAGGCCTTTCTCCAGTGTGTGTTCGCATATGGTCTCTTAGTGTTGCATTACAGGACACAGTCTTACCGCATGTTGGACATGGTACTCTCTCATTACCAGTTTGGCGAACTTTAGCTTTTGGAGCTGGTTTTGGTATTTCCTGAACAAGAGTTTCCTCTTGAGATTTGCTTATTACTTGTGAGGCTGACACTGGTTGCACTTGAACCTGAATATTTCCATAGGGAGTCTGAACTTGTTGATTAAACTGACGAGCTAGGTCTGCAGTGCTTAGTTCAACGACTGATTGTCCATTAGCAGTAACCAATTGAGGCAAACCTTCTGGACCACAATTATACCAAACTTGAGAGATGGTGGGAATTGAAGTACCAACAACTTGAGCAACAGTTGGAACTGTAGTAACTCCGGTAATATTTCCTACTCCACTTACCGTAGCCACTCCAGTCATTTGACTCGCATTAGGTTGAACTTGTGTGATAGCTGTAACAACTCCGGCCGAAGGAGAAGTAGTCGCTAATGGATCCATCACCTATTGAAGAAATGAGGAAACACAAACTTGCGTCAAATGAATTAATCTGAAAGTGAATATATATATATATATATATATATATATGTTAAAAAGTATTTTCACATAAGTTCTGTGCGTATATATATATATATTATTATTATATATATAATATATATATATATATATATATATATATTATATATAATATATATATTATAAACCGTGTGAGATGGAAAAGAAATTTTCAGCATACGTAGTCTCTGTGCGTCGTAAGAGAAGGCGGCCTAAACGAGTGGTAGTTGGATGGGTCCCGCTACCACTTATTTATGCCCTAGAAATGACCATAAATGACTCAGATTTTTGGTGCATGTTTGCGCACCTTACCTCCAGTTTTGGGGAACTAAGGACCTAGCTGATATATATATATATATATATATTATATATATATATATATATATATTAATTATATTATATATAAATATATATATATATATATATTATAATATTATACTTGAATAGTAATATTAAAATGTTAAATACTTTACTTAATTATTAGTAAATATATAGTGGGAAGTGGTTTTTCTGTTTGAAAATTTGCAAGTTAAAAGTAGGAAAAATTGAAGAAAGATTGTTCCAGACTTTTCCTGTAGAGTACATGTAAGAATGAGCACAGCTATTAAGTCTGGGGGTTAAAGAGCACAACAAAGAATTGATGAGACGGTGTAGAAAGAAACAT
>JABUQX010052416.1:40000-42500 GCA_015478945.1 Trachelipus rathkii
GAATGTTTTCTGAACAAAGGCAATTTCTTAGAAGGGACATGATAAAAGTCTGTAAAATATTTACATCTATTGTTAATACCGAGACCAATAAAATATTTATACTAGACCAAGAAGAAGGCATGTAATCTTAATGTAAGAAAACATTCATTTAGCAATAAGGTTGTTAAATTTTGGAATGGTTTGCCGCAAGAAGTTATTGAGTATGACTCACTTGCAACATTTAAGAAAGTATTGGATTGGTATAAATGGATGGTTTGGGCATCATATAGTATATATATATATATATAATATTATATATATAAATATATTATATATAATATATATATATATATATTATTATATATATATTATATATATATATATATTATATATATATATATATATATATATATATATATATATAATATATATAATGACCAACAATTTTTAAAAACAATGACGATTAATCGTCCCATCATTAATATATATATATATTATATATATATATATATATATATATATATATATATATATATATATATATATATATATATATATATATATATATATATATATATTATATATATATATATATATATATAATATATATGTATACCGTAATATTATAACCTTTTAACTGATATTTGATGAAATATTTAAAAGGGAACTTTAATTTTTCAGGTACTTTTTTCTTTTTTCTTTTAATTTAATTAATAATATTATATATATATATATATTGTATATATATATACAATAAATATATATATATACTATATATATATATATACTGTATATATATATATATTGTAAATATAATCAATAAATTTATATCCAATACCAAAAACTTGCAAAGCCTAACTACTTAAAATTTTGTTTTCGACTTTTCCAAAAAAACTAATACATAGATAAACCTGTTACCTAAATAAATAATTTACAACTGAATTAGGTACCAGATAAGAATCATTTAAATAGTAGTAATAATAATAGTTTCCATTATTAGTAGTAGTTCCAAGTGTTTCTTTATATACAAATTTGAATAAGGCATATAAAAAAAAAGAATCCTAATATTATGAAATTAGAATCCTTTATTCCTGTTTAATATACCACGCAGATGCTTCAACATTATTTCCCTCAGAGGTAAACTCAGTATTATCTGGTGATGAATCTCCTTGATGAATTAAATTTAAAGCTCCATGTTGGAGAGCAGCCATAGTAACTGCAGCTTCTTGTCGTAAATCAGGCGAGTCTGATAAACCAGCAGCATTTGCTGCAGCTTGTATAACATCTTCATGTAAAATTTCTTTATCAGATAAATTAGGTAAAATAGAATCAACCTTACTTGTAGGTCTAATAATAACGCTATTTTCACAGGATATTGAATTACTATCAACAATCCCTACAGTAATTTCCACAGTCTCTGTTTCGATAGGTAAGGGGTTAACTTCTTGGGTGCTCAGCATTGCTGGAGATTCAAATTTAATCATGGAATTTAAACGACTCGTGGTTTCTGCACTTTCAATAGTTTCCTCATGTTCCTTTTTAACTGCGGCATCTGATCCTTTAATTTTTTTACTTATTGTTTTTCGACCCCTTTTCCCTCGTTTCCTTGGTCGTCCTCTTCTTCCTGGAGAAGTTTTCTTTTTCGTAAATGTTGTTCTACGACCACTACCTAATGGTCTACCTCGTTTTCGTTTTTCACCATTGCATCTTTTTTTATGTGAGGATAGTGAGGAGCTGTGAGTAAAAGGTGTTCTACAATTTTCACAAATAAAAGGTTTTTCACCTGTATGTGTTCGAACATGATTTTTAAGAGCCTGAGAAGAAGCAAAAGTATGATCACAGGATTCGCACTGAAAAGGTCTCTCTCCTGTATGCACTCTCATATGCCCAGGAAGATGAGAACTTCTTGAAAATGTTTTTCCACAAATTCCACACATATAAGGCCTTTCACCAGTATGTACTCTTTTATGCAGCCTCCAATTTGATCTCTGTGCAAAGGACATACCACATTCGGAACATGCAAAAGGTCTTTCTCCTGTATGAAGTCTTAAATGATCTCGAAGGTTAGCATTACAAGAAAATGTTTTACCACAATGTGGGCACGGAACTCGTTCTCCGGGGGTAATATGTTTTAACTTTTGTTTCTGAGACTTTCCTATCTGAATTTCTTGAACTATGGCCCCATTTATTTCCTGACCAGGTTGATGAGCAACAATAACATGCTGTGACTGTGACGGAATTGTTGACACTGTGGAATAACCTCCATACTGAATTTGAACTTGGTGATTTAACTGACGTGCGATATCTGAACCTATTTCAACTTGCAGTGGAGCACTAGTTAAAATACCTTCTACACCATAATTATACCAGACCATGCCGGAAGTATTCTGAGCTTGTTCCATTTCAGACATCTCTTGTTTTTTATTAATGGAAAACCTTAGGATACCTGGAATGGAAGAAAATGAAATAATGACAATTTAGAAAATGTAAGAAATTCTTTTCTGTCATTCAAAACATTTGC
>JABUQX010052416.1:45000-75717 GCA_015478945.1 Trachelipus rathkii
ATTTTCGAATCAATCCTAAGCAGAATGATTTGAAAATATTTTAATTCCTCAAACCTTATATTATCACTATAATTTCACTAAGGAATGCTCAACTAGGGATTATTCCCTTCTCTCAGATTCTTGGCCCTCTCCTCTTAGGAATTTTTGTGAACCTATTGCTGCAGCACAAAAAAAAAAGCCTTTGATAGAGTACATGCTGAACAAAGATTTTATTTTCAACTTGTACCTTTAAGAATCTGCCCTTCTCTGATTTTTTTTTTCCAGCAACTTTAGTACAAACTGTTGTAGGTTGAGAACAAAGTTTATTTTTAAAATCTATTTATTCATACAGTGTTTTTCATTGTTCTATTTATGAATTTGTCACGATCACCTACCCACTCTTATACTGATGAATACTTTGATTTGCTCTTTTCATTTTGCAAACAACAGAAAATGACATATACCAAGTTATACTATTTAATATCTCTCTCTATACCATATATATATTTAAGCACTAAAGTTCACACCTCAAAGGCTTTGTCCATTATTAAGAGAGCTTTTCTTTAGGCATTGGCCCTATGACCTTTGAAATGAGGCATGTGAACTTTGAAGCATCGTATAAAAATTTCGTAACAAACGATGTGAATGGTGAGGAAAAACGCATTCAAATTTAATTATGATGTAATTTCAAATTGAATAAGTAAATAAGACATTGTGTGATGAATGTGCGGAACAAAAATGGAAGGGAAAGCCTTGAAAATGTTCTTCAGTTTCAACCAACAGCTATCTTATGAATTATTTCTAGATAATGAAAAAAGTATGCCTATGTTCATAGCGCAGAGCCTAGTCCTTTATGTGAAAGGAATAATAAATAAGATAAAAACTTGGAATAATTGTTTTTAAAAACCGTTCCAGAAATCTGAATAAATAAAATCTGAAAAGCTCCAAAATGGAACTATTCTGAGAAAAATAATGAGGTTCATGAAAATTCAGTTCATGAAGCTTTTTCAGTAAATCTTATAGAAATAAAGCACTACAGCCTTGACAAACTGTAAAAATAACAATAAATATTAAATATTAAAGAAATTGAAACAGTTTACTATAAAAATAATCAATTTTTTAATTAAACATAAATAATGACTCCACCAAAATGATACATTGGCATATTTAAAGTGAAACCTTCTATATAATCTTATTTAAAAGCAAATTTGTTTATAATTGCCAATTATATTATTAATGATAATAATAAGGATTTGCATCTCATATGGCTGATTATCTTGTTAAGACATGGTTGGCAAACCTTTGGTAACCACAATTTCCTCTAGTCATCCACAGTGAAGTGGTTTCCTCTAGGCTCCATCCATGTGAAGTGGTAAAAGAAAAAAAAAAAAATAAAAAAAAAAAAAAAAAAAAAAAAAAAAAAAAAAAAAAAAAAAAAAAAAAAATTGCTAGTAGACTAAAGAGAAATTACTTAAATTAATGTTTTTAACGTATTTTATAATTTACAGTTCAAAACCATATTTTTTTTTTTTTTTTTTATTCACACTGATTTCAACAAGAGGCCCATTTTTGTACCTTTGCATAGGTAATTTTTTACCATTTATAGGGGTTTGCTATTACTCTTTATCTTCAGCTTTGGTAATTCCTAGGACAAATTTTCCAGTACTGTGATAGTATCCACGTTGCAAAGTACAATTTTGGCATTTAAACTTTGCTTCTAAAAATATTCCTTCACAAATTTTTATGACAGTGTATCAAAATCTCTAAAAATGTAATTTTTGAGGTGATTTAGGAGGAAGGAAACTTATTTTAAGTATGAAATTTTGTGGGAAATTACAGCTATAACAATGGTTTAATCTATAAAAAATATTGAACTTTAAATCTTTTACACATTCTTCAAAAATTGTCTATTTAAAAAAATTACTATATTTATTTAGAGTTCAATGTCTCATGTGGCAAATATATACCTTATGTCTAAAATTTACACACATTAAACTACACTAACTAACTTCATATAAAAATTGAGTTAGGGACTACAAGTGGTTTACGAAATAGCTACAGGCTTACAAATGTCATTAAAAATTTATTATTTTTATTATTATATATACTTGTCATAATATATGTTCATAAGGGTAATTAATTAAAGAATTAATTATGCTTTGAATATAAGCAATCATAACATGGTACCACTAAAAAAAGTGCCAAGAAAAATTAGACTTTACGGAAAGGTTAATTTACCAAAGGAAATTTGGGGGGAATTTGAATATAATTTCACTAATTTTCATCTATATGAAATAAAAAATCAAAAGGAATTATTGGGCAAGATCTAAAACTTCAATAAAATTATACAAGATTTTAAAATATCAATGTTAAATTTTTTTTTTTTTAATTTTTTTTAAAGATAGATTAAATAATTTTGGAAATTTGTAACAAACAATTTTACAAACTTTAAATACCATTTTACTTTTTCTATACCTAAAAATATCCCCCAAAAAAGCATTAAATTCTTTCACAATTAATTATATTACAAATTATTGAAAAAATTTATACGATCAATTATTTTAAAAAGTTAAATATTTAGTGTTACCAGAAATTGTACTTACCAATTGTGCTAAATCAAAAATATGAAGAATTTTTTTGTCTTTTAGGGGAATTACCAGAGCGCCAAATAATAAAGTTCAGCTATGTCCCTATGAATGATAAAAAATGGACTATCCTTGAAATAACACTGCAACTTGACTAAAATTATTTTTGTAGTTGTTTGATCTGTCACATTATAAGGTTAATCCTCTGTTGTAAAATATGAGAATTTTTTGAAATGGTTGTGGCAGCCGCATTTGAAAACTTCAAATTTTTTTAGAATGTTCTCTCTTTTAAAAAAAGGAATAGATAATTACAGTTGCTTATGACGCATCAAAATCCAGTTTGTCCATCGTGTTAATATTCAGATCAAAGAAATATAATAGCAATTGTCATTATAAATTATGAACAAAAATTTCAATCACATGATTAAATGTTTATTGTTGTAGTGGTTTTTAACATGCTTTGGTGAGCAAATATTGCAACATCATTCTCTATTAAAAGACAGAATTCCGTGTGTTAGGTTCACTCCCCTATATAAACTTTCAACACAAAAATTTAACTAGTCTACAGCAGTTAGTCTTCAAAAACTTTTTCTGGGTTATGACCTTACTTTCAAAAATAACAATTAAACATCTATTTACATCCCGTAAATCATACATGTTGCATATATAATAATATTATATATATATATATATATAAATATATAATATATATATATTATATAATTATAATATATATATTATATATATATATATAATATATATATATATAAATATTATATATTTAATATATAATATATATATAATATAATATATATAATAATAAAATCGAAAAGATTGACCCATGTTAGCATTACAAGTATTTTCACATCGCATGACACTTCACACTAAAATTTGAGTATGGGTTATAGATTTTCACTCAATAAATTTGCTCAGTTGATTTTTCTGAACCAACAATTCATTTGATTTCCAGAATTATGAAATTTATACTCATGTGCTTAGTATCGCTGTTTGTTTCTAAAAAAAATTCCTATAAGGTATAATCCTCTTACAATTTCCCCCCAATTTTTTCTTAATGAAATAGATAAATTCCTCCAACATAAATTCTGAGCACGAATTTAGTAAACATTTCCATTTTTTAATATCATCCTTCGATTTTTCATTGGAAGAATCCTATTCCTTCCATATGCCGCTTGCTTAATTTAAACCTAATTGAATGTGTTCCAATTGCTCAATTTAAACATCATTTGAATAACCTGATCAACAAATGTTTTATTATTCCTTTTTCCAACCATCTTAAAACCATTTCTCTTAGTCGCGTAAGTTACTGACACTAGTCTGTGGCATTACAACCTTTCATTAGGTTTTAAAAAATAATAACGGAGAATATTACGTAAATATACTTAAAAAAAAAAAAAAACAAAAATGTGTTAGGGTGTATAAATTTGAAACAAATTTGAGCAACCCGCCTAACCGGTTTTTTGAATGATTCTTATTATTCTTTGACCAAACCATCCCTATGTATTTTCATTTTTCATTCGGATGTAAATATATATATATATAATATATATATTATATATATATATATAATATATATTATATATTTTATATATATATATATATATATATATATATATATATATATTATATTCTTATATATTTATATATAAATATATTATATATAACCCCGAAGATAATAAATTACTTTAATGCAAAAATTTTATTAAAAACTGTTAACAAAACAACTGGGGAAAAACCATAACAGATTCCTCGAGCCCCCAGAATTTGTAGCCCAAACGAACTAGAACAAGAACTACGTCATATAAAGAATACATTCACCAAGTTACACTACCCGGAAAAATACTATTCTAAAGCATTGAACATGGCAAAAAAAATCCTTTTACAGACAGGCACAAAATAATGATACAGACTCACCACGGAAAATTTACATTAATATACCTACGGAAAACTATATAACTACAATAAATTACTCCCACCCAATGTTCAACCAGTAGAAAACAATCACTAACTTGAAGAAGAACTCGTTACAAGGAGACCCATTGGCAAACACTGCTTTTGGCTCAGCCCACTCAGGGAATTTATAAAATAAAGTGTAAAACATGCCCAAATTCTATATAAGGAGAGTCGACAGACGTCGAGGAGGAGGGATTTGATCAGCCAGGGCTACAACCTACAAATGCGGAAACAACAAAGCTCAGCCTTGGTCAGACATAGAACATGTTACAATCATCCAGAGACACAAAAAAATCATCAGATCATAAAAAAATGGAGAGAACCAATTCAAAAGAAAATTTATGTGAAAGCTGCTAATTTAACACAAACAACAAACACAATTGAACAAATCATTGAAGGTGAAATTAAAATTAAATTCTGTTCTTAACAACATACTGCTCACAGAGAAAAAGTGGAAGATCATTTTGAAGAAATTACAGAGGACAACCAACCAGATCGAAACCAGGACAAAAGATAAACTTTCAGAATCTTGATTTGCGTACAGAGATAGATTGAATAAAGGTCTGTATGACTGGAAATGCCTCTCTAGATTGTTAGTTTTCCCCATGTTTTGTTCTTAAATAAGTTTCTTAATAAAATTTGTATTGAAGAGTAATTACTTGAGTATAAAACATGTAACTATTACGCTGAGTTAGCAGTTATACTGTGATATATATAATAATGATATATATAATATATATATATAAAATCTGCCGACCGGGCAAACACCGATCTGGAAATATAGTTATTTATATAATATATATATAATATATAACATATAGTATATAAATATATATATATATATATAATATATATTATATATAGGATATATAAGATATATAAATATATATTATATATATATATAATATATATATATATATATATATATATATATATATATATATATAAATATATATATATATATAATTATAATATATATATATATAATAAGATAATAATATAATATATATATATATATACAAGTAATTAATACTTACCAACATTTTAAATTTTCTGACAGTAGAACTTTCATTTCCAAATTTGCTTGAAATATCAGCTGGGGTATGATTATTGTTCTTCAAAATTTAGATGCACTTATAAAACTAATTAAGGCTCTTTTATTTTAGTGTTGTTGATCGTTTTTTATTAAAAAAACAAGGGAAGCTACCACAAACAAATTACATTTCAAATAATTGAAGTAATTAAATGATCACACTATATTATAAGTTTAAGCAAAACAAACTTCATTAATAATTTTTAGATCTAAAAACTAAACCATTTTGAATTATTTATACACATCTGCTAACAAAAAAGAATTTTTTTTTTTTTTTTTTGTTTCATCTATAGGTTTTTTTTTTTATGCAAATTTCTCGAATATGTTTTTAGTTTTCTCTAGCATTGACTGTTTTTATGTTACATGGCAGGAAGTATTATTTGGCATCTTCTCATTTTGTCGGGTAGAAAAAAATTTAAAGTAATGAAAAAGCGTATTCTATATTATTCCAAAAACTAAAACCAGGGAAAAAGACCCCTTCAAACCCCTTCGCTCTATTATCAAGTCTCACTACCTAATACCACACTGTGTAAACTCCCTAGGAAGAAAAAATCAAACTAAACATTAAATAAAGACCCATAACCCCAAAAACTAGCATCAACACGGCTTCCAGCCAAAACACTCAACCATGACTGCGTCTCACAAACACAATTCAACCAATAATATCTTAAAATCTCAGGCCCTCAACAAAACACTACTTCTAGCAATCAAATAAAAGCCTTTGATACAGTCCCCGAGACACAATCTTAATTCGCCAAAAATAAAATTATCTCCACCATTTAAGAAATGGTTACCCAGTCTACCTATCAGGTAATGAGAGAGAATCACACAAATACAGATCATAAGGAAGATCACACAGTAGATTTCAAAAATGAATAGTTTGTACCTACCTTAAGGAGCAATCTTATCCCCTACCCTAGTTTCAACTTATTTTTCCCAGCCAAAACACCTACCAAATCACAAATGCACCAGCACAGATATAACCACCTGTTGCAGAATGACATCACCATGCCACCATACACCAGAACCTAAACTCAGTAAAACTCTTCTGACCCAATAATACAGCAAAAAATTCAAACTTGGGCTACACTGACCAACCACAGAAATGTCTGCCGATCAACCTAATAAATCAATAACATAACTATCCCACTAAACAAAACAACCAAAATATTATGTGGTAACACTGGACACGACATCTAACCATAGACAAAATCGGGTTGAAAAATAAACATGAGCAAATAGGAAAAAACTAAACATACCCCAAAGAACCATACTGAACGACATAATAATATATATAAACAAATATCCATCACCATCTTACAAAACTACTCTATCCAACACTAGAATTTATGTGTCACCATTGTTGGCACCCTCGTTAATTAACCAAGGCGAAAGACAAGAAGAAAACTTCCAAACGACCCAAACAAGGCACTCGAATTATAACAGATGCACACTGATCAACATCTGCAACAACACTTTACACAAAGAGAATTTAAAAATATTACCCATGAATATAAACATTTAGAAATAATAGGCATTCAGCTCTATGCTAAACACACAAACACCTCAACACCCATTCCACAGTGCACTTTTCACCCTACCTAACACAGTTTTAACCTTCTCCCTTCACCAGCCTTATTATACAAAAAAAATCCTAAACATCCAGCCCACACAAGGCCACACCACTTATACCAAAACAAATACATACACCACCTAACTGAAAAAAATTATTTTAAAGAAGAAGAAGAAACTGACAACCAAAACAAGTATACTTAAATGAAAACACCCACCAGGAATTGCATCTGTAAGATGAACATTTCACCGGAGAATGGCATCTGGAATTTGGACTCTATCTTCCTGTAATGTTAAATCATCTTTGGCCAAACAACTAAGATGCAGTCACCACCAAACTTGCCATACTACAAATATTAGAATTAACTTAACCAGACCCCCATCAATCATTCTGCACCACAAATTTTGCAACCAGGCCGCAGGAAACGGTCTCACTTCCTTCTACACATCCTGCTAACTACCATCCCAGAGCAATCTGGACATCACAATCTAAGCTATCTTTGGAGGTCAGTTGGCTGCAAACAGAGAATATCTTAGTTGAGGTTGTGGCCACTCGAAGGGAGTGGCCCAGGGGTTGATGAAAGTAAAAAGCAGTAATATATTTATATATATATATAGTATATATAGTATATACTATAATATATATATATATATTATAGTATATATATATATTATATATATATTTTATAATATTATATATATATATATATATAGTATATAATATATATTATATAAACAAACCAGTAGTAGAAATATTTATCGTATCTTATTTGGAGATACCCAAAAGTACATGCTATACCATTTGCCATGCCGATTGCGTATAAATGATATTCATACATTCCTCAATGTAAACTTGAATCTCGATCAGTTAGAAAAGAAACAGCCATACAGCAGATCGGATGTATATCTCAATTACAAATGATTGATCAACTATTGTGATAGAGGCAATGGAATCTATTTGGATCAATTATTTAATAAAATTATCAAATAAATATAGAAACCTGTTTTCTAACAAAAACATCAATACATTGCAAAAGAGCAAGAGTAACCTATCCTTAAAATTAAGAATAAATAAATTCAAGTTCAAAAAGGTTTTTAATAGCTGCTTTTGCTCCTCATAATAACTCAATTTGTTTTTGATGCAAGAATGCCAGTCAGGGGGTTTCACTGGACACACAAATAGCAAGCAATTGTTCATTCTTTTGCACTTACTATGATAAAATATAAATAGAAGAGTTTTTGTCCAAGTCAATTTTGTATCTGAATAATAATCCCTTACAGGACAAAATTCATTAGATCATACATTTTCATTTAGCAAAAATCAATGGAATGCAGAAAATGAAAGAAAATGCTTCCAGCGCATTTATTTTTTAAAAGGATTCACTACTTTAACAGATGATTGGGAGCCAATATATAAAATAAAATACAATTTTAAGTTAGTGAACCTCTATGTCATCATGGAGTAGACTTTTATGGCATAGTAGCAGAAAGTGAATTATTTTCTTCCAATTGTATAATCATTAGCAAAAGAAAAAAAATGTACATAACAGACATGTGATGGATGGTAAAATATTGGCATGAGCATCTAAAGCAAAAGCTTTACAAAAAGAACATCAGCTCAAGCATATTTCTGAGGAGCAAAAAAATTTATACATACTCATCTGAAGGCAAGTTTCCTTCCAATTTAAAATTCTTCTATACTTCCAAATATTTATAACGTAAGCATATAAAGTGTAATTTCTCATTGAAAATGAGAAGTTTAACTGTGAAAGAAACTTCGAAAGGTTTACAGAAAATATCAAGCCAAATGTAGAAAAATAGTATTTTTGGAATCTGATCAACATTTTCAGCGGGAGTTTCAAATTGTCACATTTGAAGAGTGGGAGGTTTTAATAGAAATTATTGGAGTCATGAAGGGTAATGAAAACCAGACGCAATATTTAATATAATAATTGAGAAAGTGTCCTTTGTAAACATTTTTTTTTATAAGGAAAAAATAAGGCGTATGACCACGGTCATTTGTTTGAAAAGATTTTTTCAACAAGAAAATGGAAAGATGCAAAAAATTTAAAAAATTTTTTGCATAAGACAAATTCAAAAGGGTATTATCATCCCAATTAAAGAAGAGATTATTTATTGTGTAAATGTCTGAGAATTTTAAAAAATAAGTTTCTGTTTATGTTCCCAACCTAATATTCATTAAACCACAATTAAACATATATAGAATATTTAATTATTGCAATTAAATAAGTATAAAAAATCTCAAAAGATAAAACATGTAGTGTTTCCCTTAATATTAATGATGGAAGAGATGATGAAATTTTTGATGATTGACGAATTCATAGTTAATTTGATGTGATTATGATGATTAAGTTGAATAAAGTATATTTTAAAAATTTCTAGTCTCTCTCTTCTCTCTCATTTCTCACTCTCTCTTATTCTCTCTATATATATATATATAATATATATAATATGTATAGATTTATATATAGTATATATATTTGATATCCCCAGTAACAGTAAATAACCGACTCCACACTCGCTGCTACCACTCGCTACATCCGTGCTTCGTACGCGGCTGATCTCTTGTACCGTCCGCGAACTTCTCGCGAAGCTGACTAAACGCGACCTAACCTTGTATTGCTCGCCGTCACATCAAAAAAATCTCACGCGATCAAACACACTCTCCACTGCGTGCTCGTCAGCATAATCTCGACTAGATCGGGCATACTACAGCCGATACCATACTCACCCTGGAGATCGTAGAGCAGGATATAATTACTAACTCAGTGATATAAGACGTCGACTCCAGCTCATATAGCTCGTCTCAGGACCTCTCGCGCATCGAGACTCACTGCGCATGAGATACTCAGACTGCCCAGCATTAGCGTCGCTCGCGCTTCGAGCACACGCTACATGAACCAGCAGCGGTAGCTTTGTCATTAGCTTCTCGGCGCTACCCCCCCGTTCAGCTTAAAGCACCGGGCCGGTTACAGTAGCGACCGCTCATGCATATAGTCTCACCAGAGAGGACGAGCCGGGAGAGAGAGAGACAGAGACAAGAGAGAGAGAGAGAGAGAGAGAGAGAGAGAAGAGAGAGAGACGAGAAGAGAGAGGAGAGAGAGGAGGAGGAGTAGAGAGAGAGAGAGAGAGAGAGAGAGAGAGAAGAGAGAGAGAATGAGAGAGAGGAGAGAGAGAGAGAAAGGAGACGAGAGAGAGAAGAGAGAGAGAGAGAGAGAGAGAGAGAGAGAGAGAAAGAGAGATGAGAGAGAGAGAGAGAGAGAGAGAGACGGAGAGAGAGAGATGAGAAGAGAGAGAGAGAGAAGAGAGAGAGAGAGAGAGAGAGAGAAGAGAGAGAGGGATTCAAAACCCCCCCAAATTATTTAAACGATCAAATTTTTTTGGGTGGTCTTCTTAATAATAATAATAATTGCCTCTTTGGCGATGGAGGTTGACTCGCCGACTCTTATGCGAGAGGATGCGGGTTCAATCCTCTGCATGGGAGTGGGAGTTTTATCTTTCTGGGGACATGAAACAAAACTTGCCGGAGTGCATTTGGCGTCAGGTTGAAGGATACCCGGCCTCAAAGCTCGACTTTTTACCAGTCCCCCGTGCTGACAAAAGCACGTTAATGGTAGTTTCGTTTTAATGGTATTAAATATCAATATTTAATTTTAGAAAATATTAAACAATTCAACTTTTGAAATATATTAAGATTTGCTATTCGTAAAGAGTAATAATCATTCCCTACGAACAAGTAGTTAGAAACATTTAAAGTTACCTGGCCTTTTGTGAAAAAATTTGGTAAATATTTCATAGCATTTGATCTAATGCAAGCTACATTTTGATAACCATTTGATTCTTCTGATGCTTCCCTTAAAGTGGCGATTCTATCTATAACATAATCAGATACTTTGACCCTAATTTCCATACCAAGCATAAGAGTGTCAGGGAATAATGGCGACAGGGCAACTGAAAAAGAAAAAGTAATAAGAAATTTTAATTATATATAACAAAACTTGCTTTATTCGTATTACATTTAAAAGATAAACTTTATTGCTAATAAGAATAATATTTTAAAAGACACTGACCGATAGATACGCGATCATTTGATATTGTGATCAATAAATTACATTATTGAAAATTCATATCAAAATAATCCATAAAACTCTGAACCAGAGTTCCCTTTGTTTTCGTCTTATAAATACCCTTGAACTTCATAAACAATTGGTTCAAAATCATTGTTGGTGCCGAAAGTGTTTGGGTAGTAGTCACCCTACACTGAGTGCCAATAATAAAAAAATGTTTTACTTGTCAGTCTCCTGAACATCACTGCTTTTTGTCCCCAATATAAAAAACCAGATTATGTTTCAACTATACCCAATCCGCTCAACACTACCGTCCACCTCTGTTGGCTAAGAAGAGCACGTGTAGCTTCCATAGTGGATTTAAAATAAAAACAAGGAGCAAACATCGTTGTTCGGTAGCATTTCGATCAGGAAGCCAGGTCTCCCACTAATATTCGAGATCAGTGCGGCTAATATTAAATTGTTTCCTGTTCCACCATCAATATCTCCAAAACGGATAATAAATGGCACTCTTCAGTCAGATGGTGATCACAAATAACATCAAGTACCAAGGAGGGGGGGATCCCATTTCTGCTTTATAGATAGGATGTTTCCCTAATATAAAATAATGGAGGCAATTTTATTTGTTAGAAAATTTAGATTCATGATGGAAATAAATCCAAGAGATGATGGTTTTTTTATGTAGAAGTCCATGTATTTGATTTGATGTTAATTTTATAATCATCAGTTGTAAAGGACAGTTAATCATTCTTCCAGTCTTCCCTATAAGTTGAGGGAGGAGGAACTTTAACTTAAGTTGTAAATCGTCCCTCGTGTTACTGAGGTCGAGGACTCTTTAGTTATAAATTCTTCACTTCATCGAGCGATGAGGGGGGGAATGTGTGTAAAATGTGCATCCTTCTAGCCTTTTCCCTGAGAATATTTAGACTTAGTTAAAGTTTACGTTTTATCCACTTCTGATGAGGCTAGTGAAATCCACGCCCCTTTGAAACTTTAAATATAGATTTTTACGAGAAGAGATTGGGTGGGACATAACTGGGCCATTATTTAACAAATGGAATGCCAATAGTGAACGAAAACAAACTACCTAGACACTTTGAAAAAATTTGAAATCCTTCAGTTGAAAATTCTCAATCTGATGCAGCTATATTTTAAAAATATAGAAATAGTGAGGAAAATATAAACAATTCTTTGCTGAGGTCCTTAAAACTCTCTTGAATTACAGAGAGGAATATAATAAAACTCATGAGATCTTGATCATCTATGATCTCTCTCCACTTGATACTGCCTGCATGAGCATTTACTTTGCGAAATAAAAGCCCTTGAAGGCCGTTCAAGCGATAATTTGCGCTTCGAACATGAATATGTAGTGTCATGTACATGGCGTTGCAAAATCATCCCACATTACTGTAATATATCTTGTCGAAACGTCGGACTTTACGATGTTACTGAAAGGCTCAGGACCAAACCTGAATTATTAATCTATACAACAGTAATAAAGGACATTGTCCCGTGACTTATCGAGGAAGTAAATCTTCCACCTCCTTCATCAGGAGCTAGAATACCCTACTGCCCCTTCATGGGTAGCAAATTCTGTTACAACTAATTTGTTAGTTTATGAAAAATTTTATTTAAAAAAAAAATGGGTTCGTTTTTAACAAAAAAAAAACAACGTCCACTTTTTTTTACTTATTATTATGCTTTTTAACTTTGCTACAGTTTTCATTATATGTATCAGTCTTGCTACGGTCTTTAGAATTAAAATCCAGTAAATACTTTATGTTAAAGAGGTATACAATATATAAATAGAAAGTTTAGTACTTAATAAGTTTTATTAGTGCTTAGGACAATATTATTACATTGTACTGGTGTCTTATGTCTATATATATATTATTTATATATATATATTATATATAATATATTATTATATATTATATATTTTATTTATATATTATAGTTTTATATATATATATATATATTTTTTTATATATTATATATATTATATATATATTTATTATATTATAGTATATATATATATACCGTATTATTATAATATATATATATATATATATATATAATATATATATATTATATATAATATTATATATTATATAATATATATATAATAATATATATATATATATATTTATAGGATAAGGATGAAATAGCACCAGGCTACAGACAACCTCGAGAAAATGTTTAGTTGAATATGGTGTTTTAAAAACATTTCGCACAGCTTGTCAGTTTCTTCATCAGACTTGTTATAACAAGAAAATATAATATTTTTGTTTTTTTATAGGGACGTACAATACAAATTTATACAGTAAATGAAATGTTTGGAATAAACAAAATCTTTTTTTTTTTTCTCAGTAAAATAAAATGTCTAAATTATATTATCTAAATATTTAAACAATCATGTGTTTCTTTATTTACAAGCGGCTGGAAACGTCAAATCTTCAGATAACTTGGCAAAAATTCAGATAAATAATAAAGTAGATATTAATTAATAAATGAATTTACCTAAATGATTAATCAAAAAAAAAAACATGAAAACCTTGAAACGAATTAGAACTTACTGAAATATAACACTCAAGGATTAAAACAAAGTCATCGGCAAAAACTTCATTAATACAGATTGGTCAAACTCAGAGTAGTAACAACTTAACAGGTCCGCCATCACAGTTTAAAGAGAGTTTAATTTCTGCGATATGGAGAGATTCTAGAATGTGCAAGTTGGTTATTGAAATCGTCGTTTGAGACAATATAGAAAAATTAGTGAAATTAAAGGGATGATCGAGTGTGTGTGCATGATCACGTATGGATGAATGAGAAGGGTTATTGAGTAATAAATTTGTACGTGTGGAAATACCTCTATGATCATCCACTCTGACAGCGAGTTGGCACTGAGTGCTACCAGCATAGGAGGCATCGCAGCCACCACAGCTAAATTTATAAATGACAGAGGCTTGGAGAGCAGCAGGAATTTATTATTATGAAAGCTTCTAAACATATCCTTCATCTAATACTATAAGAACCTGCAAATTTATCAAATACTAAGGAAAGTATTAAAAAATAAAATGGCAGAAAGGGTTTTAGAAAGTTTATGTGAATGTGTTTCATAGAAGGCAAAGCAAAGATATAGATGATGACACTTCATGCTGTTTACGATAAAAATAGATTCACAACGTTATTACCTATATAAATTCCCAAATTACCAAAATCACTTTCACCGGAAGAGTAAGTTGACAGCACACTCCCGTTTGTTTGGACTTGCGTTTAAGAAAACAACACTAGATTTTACAACTCCTTATTTGAAAGAAAACTTTCACTTGGCTTGGCGTCTAACGTGCTTCAGCCACTTTCCGCTAATCATATAAATGCAAAGTATTAAAACTTTACTGTTCAGAGCTTTTCATTTAACATCCATTACACACTTGTGCACAATGAATTTCGTTTTTATTCTTTTTTGGATCTAATTTTTTTCCCCATTCTCTATCTTGTATAAAATACATTAATAAGTTTCTGGATTCTTAGGTTTAACCCTCCTCTCTTACACAGCCTCGTTCCTAAAATTAACTAAGTCTTTCTGTTGCTTTATAGTGAACACATTCACAGTTAACTTGTCTAAGACCTTCTCTTTTATGTTTTTAAGTACGTGTCCCTCAACTTATACCAATTAATTGTTCATTCGTTCACAAAAAATAGCATTTCATGTAACACACAAGGAAAAGACCCCTGCCGCTCTCCAAGCTCTGTATTTTAAAATTGTTGAATGTGGTGGCTGCGATGCCTCCTATGTTGGTAACACTTAGCGCCAAGTCGCTGTCAGAGTGGATGAGCATAGAGCGTTTCCACACATACAATTTATTATTCAAGTAACCCTTCTCAATCATCCAACGTGATCATGCACAACACTCGATCTCCTTTTACATTTCACTAATTTTTCTATATTTGTCTCGAACGACGACTTCACTAACCACCTTACACATTCTAGAATCTCTCCACATCGCAGAAATATTAAACCCTCTTTTAACTGTGATGGCGGACCTGTTAAGTTGTTACTACTTGAGTTTCTGACCAGGTCTGTATTAATGAAGTTTTGCCGGATGACTTTGTTGTTTTAATCCTTGAGTGTTATATTTCTAGTAAGTTTCTTAATTTTGTTTTCGAATTTTTGCACCTAGGTTTATTCTGAAGATTTGAGTTTCCGGCTCCGCTTGTAAATAAGAAATCAATGATTGTTTAAATAGGATTAATGATTTTTTCATCTTTTATCTTTACTGAGAAAAAAAGATTTTTTGTTATTCCAAACATTGTCATTTATGTATAAATTTTGTATTTTCTTAATAAGTTCAAAATATATAATTTTTTTCTTGTTATTCCCAGCCTGATGATGCTGACCAGCTTTCCGAAACGTTGTTTTTACCCATTTCAATAAGATATTTCCAATGTTGTCTGAGCTTGGTGTGCTACTTTTCCCTAAAAGATACGTACCCGGAGTTATAGAAGTTGGATCCGCTATATGTATATATATAATAATATATTTTATATATAAGGAGGTATATATATATATATATATATATGCGGAATTTATATATGATGTTTTGTATATAGATTATATAATACATTGAGAAAAAAGTTTAATATCCCAGACTGTGGTAAAGGTGCGTAACTAGCGTCAGAAAAGAAAAGCAGTAATGACACAAGTCGAAAAAAAGCACAGCCTTACCCCCCCCCCCTCTTTACCATTAATTAGTACGGACTCGTCGCAGTCAGAAAATCACCCTAAGCTTCACGGGACTGCGATGGACCCTCACAAGTGTAAAATCGTCAGTTAGGGTTCATCCTTGACCAGGTGGGCCAACCATACACCTCACAAACCCGCATTCTCTCTTATTTAGTTTGCGTTCAGTTGTTGTCAAAATATGGGCTAGTCAGTAAAAATGTTGAATTTTAGGGATGTGTTAGGAAAAGTTGTAACAACAATAATGGCGCCTGGTAGCCCTTCTGAATTTATGAATGTTTCATTCAATAAATATTTTCTCCAAATGATAACTACATCACAATAGTTTTGGTCAATTATTTTAATTTAAACCATTGTATGTTTGTTATTTCTGTTTATTCCAGATTCAATGTTCTCCATCACAACAAGCTGATGTCCATCGTTGTAAACAAAGTTAATTGTAGAAAGTCGCGTCGTTTTTACGAATGTTTCGTGCTAAAATGTAAGCATTCCTACCAAGCTTAAGCACAAATGACGAAAACGATATATATTATATTATATATATAATATATATAATATATATATTATATATATTAATATATATTAATATAAATATATACTATAGATAAATTTTGATGTAAGGATACTTGTAAGGAGTATGCAGAAATTAGCAATAATGATTGAAATTTTAAAATATTTGTATATGTGGCATATATATAATTACAAATATATGGCGAGAAATGCCATAATTGTAAAGTTGTTAACGGTTGGCAAATTGCCCTTCAAAATTACCCATGTCCTTTTTATTGTTATTTTTTTGTAGCTTGTGTTTGGATCTAGTTTAGAGAGATACAAATTTTCGAAGCGCACGACGCTATTACAAACGTTCTGAACATAATTGATGAAATTAATAAAAACTGATACAAAATATCTTTTAGTTAAGCGCTTGAAATGAATGGAGAAATAGTATAAAAATAAAGTTAAGTGAAGAAAATCTCTACTTTTTCGTTGGGAAGGCTTGCCTAGAATAAGTCCTTCCGTTGGATTACCAGATGAACGAAAACAACAAATAAAAAACATTACAATAAAAGGAAAAAATATAATTAAAATTTTGAACAATCGTATATATAAAAAAATTAAAAAATTAAAGTCAGTGAAATTGTAATAACTGTTGAGAAAAAATAAGGCAGTAGTAGCTAGGCTACTCACGCAGTAATGCGTTCCAACAATTAAAATAAAAAAGGACGTTAAGTTTTTAGGATTCATACAATAAGTAAAGCAAGAAAAACTACAGGATATAAAGTGAAAAACCAAAAATAAGAAAATTTAGTTAAAACGCCTAGTACTAGTTTAAGAGCCTAAGCCTGAACTATCTGTCATCTCTTAGGGCCTATATAAGTAAGCTACAACTATTTTTCCTTTCCTCTCATTAAATGGGTTTAAAATTTTTATTAAACAATTTTACAAATTCATAATTGAAACTTTTTACTTAAGTATTGTCAAGTGCTTTTACAAAAAACTAATAACAGTGAATAAAGTTTTTAAGAATATATACAATTATAAATAGAAGGAAAAAAATTAGGGAACAGATAAAAAAAAAAAAAAATTTTTGTGAGATGTACAACTATGACTTCGACTTAGAAGCAGGTTCTGGATGCTCAAAATTTTAATAATTCTCCACGTCATAGAGAAATTTCTATACATCATGTAGATGTTGAAATAAATGAAAACATGATGGACATAATGAAAATCTAATAGGAACGACGTCCAACAGTGTCTAATAACCGCTTTCTTTATGGTGGAGGATGATGATCGGTTCTCGCTCCCAGTCACGAACCACATCGAGAACTAGGAAATACTCTCATCTTTGCAGGAGTGTGATATTCCATCGGTTTGAAACAAGGGTTGTGGGAAGTGGATTAGATAGAAGTGAGAATTTCTATTTAGCTCCTATATTTGTTACTGGTAATTATTAAAACGTATTCAAACGTTCTTGAGTCCGTCTCATACCTTCGGCATATTCAGAATAAGCTACTATCAACGACCGGACACTAGTGAGAAATTGGGTCGCACGTGTGTAACTGCACCTTCATGCTCTCCATCGAATAAGAGAAAGCTGATAAATTTAAGTTGTCTCAGGCAGGCAGCTTAACTCAGGTGAAAAGGTCGCCCACCGACTATCTTACAGAATTAAAGATCTGTTGATCCGCAGTATGAATGTGCCTTCTACTTCAAAATAACATAATGAAACAGATGTTTCGTGTTGCTCTAGTCTACCCTGAGGAAATCATTGTCCGAAAAAAAAAAAAAAGTTGAACAGTTACCGTTGAAATTTAAACGGTATTGAAAGGTAGAATCGGATATTCATAAAATGGCTGGAAGCAGCTGATGTGTCATGGAAATCCCAACTGTCGTGAAGTAAGATCCGTTCCAGATTATTCGCGGGTGCACATGCTTAATGACTCCATTTCTTCTCGTTACCAGTGGCAAGTGATTCCTACCTAGGTAGAAGAAGACCACATATTCATCTACATAGAATTATATTTTTGCCTCCTAAATAAAGTCAATCGTAACTAAGTTGACGATGTGTTCCAGTAGGTGGAGCCTCGTCACGTCATCGTCAAGTCATAACAACTGTAGATCTACGAGTGTTCGTAATGATTAAATGGTTTTGACGAGGTCGCTCTCCTGGCTGGGGCAGAGGTTGTTTTCTCCACAGTCGATCACCTTCAGGATTTAGAAAAGATGGACCCTTGTGCTCTACCTTTCACTTCGTGAAATGGCCTAGCAGGGCAAGGAGAGGCACTTGCCCCCCTAAATCTCATTTGTTGGCACAAGCGCCATCACAAAACAATGCTGACCTACTGTCCTACTTCGCGGGAAAAATAAGTTAGAGGTGGAGTACGCCCCATGTACAAAGAAAAGTGCTTTAACCAGATGGTAACTCGTAAATTTGTAAGTACCAAAAGTAGTTTTAACAATATAGAAAGTCTTAGGTGAAGAGTACCCCCAAACCAAATTTGATAATAATTCACCAGTATAGGTAAAATGTTGATACAATTTGCATCTAATAAAAATAATATCGAGGTTCATGTTCATTCAAGTGAAAATGCTACTAATGGCGTAAAACAATGTTTTATGCGAGAGAGCTTCCCAGTTGAGTGAAAATGAACTTGGTATAGGGAAAATTTGACTTCCTTCTAATTCAATAGGTGTTAAGGGTTAAGATATCATTATCAGGTAGACCGACAGGCAGTTATTTGGCTGGAATCTCTGTAGTTCCAAGCAAAATACTGCATGCGGGTTGAAAATGCAGATTCTTGCATTGGGTCAGTGTCCCAAAGTTTTAAATGTAAACGAATGTAAAAATTTGGCAATTAATTGTCTCCTTCGTTATATTACGCTGGTAATCAAACATATTATTCTTGTTAGATACAGGGAGTTCAATTTCTATTTTAAAGGCTTCAGAGCAAAGGAAAGATCCTATTGGCTTTTACAGCTGCTAATGGAAGTCAGATTAACATTTATGTTGGATAATAAAAAATAATTTCCGTTAGGGACAATGAGCATATATTTTTAATCGCTGATGTAATTTAATATTTTAGATATTTTTTTACTAAATATAAATTAACCTAGATTAGCTAATATTATAATTGATGCCACAACTGGTCGTTCTTGAAGTCATTCAAGGGAATGATTCTGAAGACTACCCATAACAAATGATTTTAATATATATAATTTAACTCTTTCTCCTAAACTTCTTCCGCGACCTTCCCTTGTATATTCTTTATTAGGTGAAATATTAAAAAATGTTGTTTGGATTATTTATATAAATTTAGAAAATATTTTAATGCGAGAATTATAATTTAATATAATATCCTGGGGGTAGCTATCAGGACAATTCCTCTTAAAGTGTAATAAAATAAAATGAAATAAGTATGAATAAAAGTGATATTAATAAAGAAAGTGATTTAATAATACAGTGAAGGCCTTTACAAATTTCTCTTTCCCCCGTGAACAAATCCTTAATGAAATTAATTCTTATAAAGTTTAAGTACGTGTTTTTCGCCAATAACATTAAAAAGTCGCAAATCTCTACTGTATAATTGATAAGCCTAAAGAAGAGTTCTTAGGCAGTTAGTACATCTGCGTAGGACAAGTTACTTTCTCCCTCGCACTCACCTGGGGATTCCGGAGTCTTCGGGTATCTTTTCTAACACTAGTGGTGAGTCCGAATAGGTAGCCGATCTTGAGATTACTGAACAAACAGCGTTCGAGACAATTCAGTGTTCCCATGAAACTTAGATATGACTTGTACGACTGTATACTTCGACGTGTGTAAAGGTATTTCGTGTTTTAGATTAAAAAAGGCCAGTTTACTAACCTTAAATCCACCCTGATTTGATCGAAATTCTTAACTATAAATACGTCTTGTTGGCAGTTTTCATATGTAATAGTATTGTAGAGGTTCCATTCCTTGTTCTACACAGATAGTTTTAACGAGTAATACATATTCGTTTGCGTGTTTTCTTTCTTAAAAATCGCCTAACGTTAACTTTATAAATTATATGAGATGCATCGACTTATCTCTTCGCACCACGTGCCTCATCAATGCCTGATTCCAGTAGAAATTTTAGAACTCTACGGTTGTACGTGTTCGTTAATCTTTTAATTTGAGACTTATGTGAATATCGTGCAAAACGTTAGAGAGCGTCGTGGTTACAATACTCTTAAGTTTTGTGGTGTCGAGGCTCCATGCTCCTAATGAGGTAAAAAACCACTGCTATTAATGAATATCCCAAAACAAGACATCAGATTTCGTTTCTTTCATAGCTCAGTCTGTAAATATTGTTCGCTCTTTCTTCACTGGTATTTTGAAATTATTTTCCTTTCTTCGTATTCTCACTAGATCCATCTCGTACGCAGATCGAGGAGTATAAATGAATCTTGGCATTAGTACGGAAGACTTTAGTATGGGCCAAGGTGGCCTCAAAAAGCGGAATCTACATTTGTCGTTGTTCCTGTATAGAATAAACTGCGTCATAATTTTTTCACTGATGCTAGTCAGACGTCCTTGGTAGTACTGTAGTAGTTTACGGTAAATGAAAATAGGTATATTCGCTGGGATTTAATACTCTTCGAATTGAATCCTCACTGAAGTGTGTCATATAGATATATTATAAGGAACTCTTGCCTGGAGTTAACAACAATTACTAGAATTGTTCCCACATATAGAAAGAGGAATTGTAGATTGTTTTTATATGACAATCTTTCAGTACGACTCAGCACTAAAAGAGGACTGATGTAATTCAATTGCGTGAAGGTAGCAGCGGTTTACCTAAACTTTTTGTCAGTGAGTATCGAAGTTGTGACTGTGACATTCATATTAAATCTGAAGAATATTCTTGCAGAATTCTTGAGTAGAAATCGTACAAGAGATAACCACTGACATGGCCATCAATGCTTGCGCCACTCCTTTCCTTCTGCGGAAAAAGTAGAAACTGATGTTCAGCAACAAGCTCTTTCTCTCAAATTGGCGATCAGTTGCACGAAGCAAGAAGTATTCCGAAGTATATCTGTATGAGTTTAGGTGTCACACAGAGTTTTCTACCACGCAAAACTTCGTTCACAATCGAAGGATGACAGTTATGACTTCTTGCATCATATTTCAATATTCCGCCAATGATGTTATCTTAATATGCTCGTATTTACAGCTCTCTAAGATTGCTCACAAAGACTCAAGCAGCACAGAAAACTGATGGTTAACTACTTTCAGATATTTAAATAACCAAGAAAATCGGGTGCGTTAAAGGTTTCGTAAAAGACGTCTATTAGTATAGGATGACTTGTCCTCAGTAGTCTGTTGATGATCTATTTCCACTGTTCACACGGTTTTGTGTCCAGAATCCTTATATTCTTACCTAGATCCATTTTCTTATTCTCACTCCTTTTGTAGGGCATTTGGTGTTAAGAAGAAAAACTCTTGGCATCCCTTTCAGGAACGCGGTTTGTATGGAAAAATATGAACCAAATATGTAAAGCAATTGTACAAAGTTGTGATGCATGTCTGCAGAGATCTAAATCTTTTCGCAAAAAATAAGCCCCATATAGAATTCTTAGTTAGGCCAGTATCGGCCCATTTCAAGTAGTCCATAAGTTGACATTCTTAAAATGCACTTAAGTGCCAAATAAGCTATTAAAGTACCGTTTTAACAATTGCAATTGATAGGGTCTCCCATTACTCTTTCTTTCCCGTTGTGAAACACATAGAAACCTCTACCATAGTGGAGGTAATTACTAGAATTTCTACCCATGGCTGGAGTGGTAGGAACTTACGTTCTGCATTAGCAGGGAACGCGCTACGTCGAGCTTATTAAAGTGGTTGTGAGAGGAGTTAGGTCCGCGCAGGCATAACTTTTACCTCCGCCCTATGTACCCCACCAACGTGCATGGGCGATCATCGAAACTCCCTATAGAACGATTGTGAGATCTTTGCGAGCCATTGTGGGTCGAATGAGTTGGAAGATGTGAAGATAGTGTAATTGGCTAGACTGTTTTCTCCCCAATTGTGCTGTATGTGTCGTGCTACTGCTCCATTCGAATCAGAGTAGGAAATAACCGCTGCCATCGTTTAATGAGGGTCAAATCTCCAACTCTCCCTGGAGCATATAATAGATCAGCTGGAGTCCTCCTTCCCCATGTCATGAAAACTTACGCTGAAAAACTAACATCTATTCGTTAGGGACTTCGCCCTCTGGTCTCACAGAGCATTAACTGCTGCAAATCCTCATAATAATAGAGCCAAAATAGGCGCAAGATGCAATAATTATGTACTTAGTTAAAAAACAGCAGTATGGCAGAAACAAACTAGAACCATATATCATGGCCCCTATGTCCATAGTAAGTTATCTGAAATATAATGTCGAATACATAGTAAAGAGAGGATAATCGAAAAATTACAATGTGAAATTTAATTAAATGTAAAGCCATATGTTTATGTTAAACTGATAAAAATTCTCAATGATTGTTATAAAAAAAATTATCTATGGTGGTTATAGTTAACTTATATATTCTAAATGCCAGTAACTCCTTGTAGATAAGTGATATTACGTGAAACTTTCATGTAACATGTTGATAACTTTTTTATGTCCTAAGTAATATTTTTAGATTTAAGTTTCCTCTACTACTTGTGAAATTTTCATATAATCTTCTCTGTATTCCTCTAAATTAAGTATTTAGAAGTGGATGGGTGTTCAGGTGTGAATCTCCAAGTAAACTTGGAAAATTCACCCTCAAAAGTCACCACGTGCAACAAATTAGATTCTTAATAATTTGTTTATAAAATACGTTTATGTATTACTTTATGAATACTTCGTAATCATACGAGTAGTTATGTGCCAGAAATGCCAGTGAATTGAAAAATGTTGCTGTAATACTATGTGTGCGTATCCTTGCCCGTGTCTCAAAAATTACATTGCTTGATTATTGTTATTATATTGTTTTAGCCCGCTCGAATTTTGTCAGTAGAGAGAGTGACAAATTTTCGTAGCGCCCGACAGCATTTAACCTGGGCGTGTAAATAATTGAAATAATAAAACTGATACAAGAATATCTTTCAGGTAAGCTCTGTGAAATAAATACAGAAAGAAAGATAAATATAGAAATAAAGATTTAAGTGAAAGAAATCTCCTCTACTTTTTCGTTGGAGGCTTAGACTAGCAATAAGTCCTTCCAATATATGTATATATAGTATAATATAGTATACGTATATTAATATATATATTATAATTATACTTATATATATAGTATAGTATATATAGTAATATATTAATTAGTGATAGTTTATATGTGTTATATAGTTGCGTACTACTGAAAAAATCCTCGTATCTGGCCCGTTGCCAAAAACCATCTCATCAAACAAACTTCTGTAAATTACCATTTCCTCCTCTTATTAGATTCTGATGGTTCTGTTGCTTAATGTCTCCAACTGAAAGCGCACAATCTGCTTCGGCCTCCTATTTCTTTTAACACTTAGACCCTAGGATGATTCTACATCCTCTCCTCCTCTACCTCTCAGGTGTGTCTTGCGTCTTTGCCTGGGTGGTACTTAACATTGTTCAGGCTGCATCAGACTCATGAATCTATGAATGTCGTAGGAAAGCAGTTGACTGCGATGCATAGTCCTCCGAGGTGTTTGGGGAGTGGCTTCCCGTGCGTGACCCCGCCCTCATTCATTTCTAGTATGTCTCAATACTAACACTTGTCAGTGTTATTGTTGGAGAAACGCACATGTCCAACCTATATCCAAAAAAAACCGGAGCGGGAAGATTCGTTGATTTGTTCTAAACTATGTCCCTATAGCTCTCAATTGATATTCAAGATCTTAGAACTTCTCAACTCTCAATTTCTTGTTAGAATTGCTCGCTTGCCATAATTCTTGCCGATCATATCGTTCGTGATCTGGAGTATGATTTTACGCTCGGTGGGTCTCAATCTTGCAAAATCATTCTTGTTAAAACAAACTTCTACAAATCTCCATCACAAGACACTTTAACTATTGCCTATCTCTTTCAGGTTCTCTTGTCTCTCCTATGACCCAATATAAATTCTAGGCCTTAACGATGAAACAAAAAATGTCTTGGAAAAACCTAAACATCACAGCGGTGAAATTGAGAGTATCTGATTTAGACCTGAGAGAGCTTTTGTTTCCCCTTGTCTTAGTTACAGTCCAGCGTATACAAGGGGCCTTCATCCGCCCTTGGTGGAGTGCATGCTTTATCATATAGTAGGGGTGGTCTGTTCTGGTTTGCCACTCGGCGTTTGGGATAGGGTCGATTCAAGGCAAAAAAGACACTTAGTAATTCTGTTTGTATTTCCACTTCACTTGACTCGCTCTATCCTATGCGGTTCTAAGTAGTACGCTCAGAGTTGGTGATTCATCTGCTCTTCTAGTAAGATAATACAGCGGCAGGTGCTTGAGGGAACTTATCACTCGCACGTACCAACCAACCTTATTACGACGCAACCTACAGAATAACACGAATGGCTGCTTGTTCTGCTCAAGGTTTTGTGTTGATATTGGTTAACTCCAGGCAGTTCACTGTGGTGACTGTACGTTCTTCTGTGCACCTCTTGTTCTGTGGATTCTCGTCCATCTTCGGTGGTTTCCTGCTGGATGTTAATTTAGACTTGAATAGGGTTAGGGCAATATAGATTATCTAATATACATTTATAAAACATAAAAGTAATAATAATAAGTTATATATTACATTCGTGTATTAAGGTTATTAGTTATATAGTTAAAAAAGAATCATATATTCAGTTTTCTAGTACAATCCATTATATTTCACAATGGTTTAATATGCTGTTCCCTAAAGTCAATATTATGTCAGTAAGTCTGCTTAAAGATATTTTTATTTACTTGCAGCACAAGCATATCCTCTCATTTTCACCATTCAGCATAGGCACAGCTGCAAGCTTAAAACTGACAGATTCGCAGAAAGGACTGAAGTCTCACTAAAAGACTGTGTATAATAATTAATTCAATACCGTTTCTATTACGCTTGGAACGAATTTGATTATGGATATAAAAATTGTTTGAAACAAAGTTTACACGGGCTATCTCCGGTTTTCAAATGCATAATTGTTTCAATTTGTTTGGGCAGATGAAAAGATATTGAAATATACCACAGTAGAAGGGTTTATTTACCTGAAAATCTTGATTAAAATTGTTACTTTCTTCTTTGCATTTCATATTCTTCTTAATGCGGGGTATGAATTATTTTGGCTTTCAGAGTGCGTCTTTCCAATAGTCTTGTTTCTGGTTCTTCTATTTCATTTTATGTCCCAGTGTTCCAATGCGTTCTAACTCAACTCGATGGGGTCAGAACATATAATATATATATAGTATTTCTAATAAGTTTAATAAGTATTGTGTATATATATTATATATAAAGTATATTATAATAATTCTTATATTATTATATCTCAGTATTAATATATATAAATAGTAATATATAAGTAGTAGTGAGGTTTCGGAGTTTTAATATAACTATTTTATATTATATATATATTATATTATACTATTTTATATAATTATATATAATATATATTATATATTTATATAATATTATATATATATTAGCGGTATAAGCTGCCTAAATGTGACCGGACAGCTGAAATTAAGGTTCTCGTAAGAGTTCCGGCCAGGAACCGGAAGTTAGCCCGCAGTCTCACTTAAGAAATTACCCGGTGCCGCGGATTTCTGGCGGCAATTTGATTTCTTATTAACTTTCTTGCTGTAACTTGGAGGCAATTTGTAAAATAAAACTAGTATTTATATTATACGTTGTCACAATAAATCTATATCATTTAACCAACGCCCTTCCATGAAGCATATGGGAAATAATGTCAGTCGAAGTGAGAATAGTGTGCGCAGGTCAAAAATTAATAGGTAAAATGAGAGAGTTGATGTATTTTCTAGAACAGGGGGAACCACAAAATTGAAACCCATATTCCTAGAGCTCACTATTGTATTGTGGGAGTTTGAGGAAGTTCTCTTGTTCGAGTACGAGTAATAGGAACATCGGTTTTCGTTCGATAACTTGTTTCACAGAATAATTACATCAGAAAAATAATGGAGTTTCTGTATCGTAAATGACGTAGTGAGTATCAGCCATTCACGAATCCTGCAAGAGCAGGGATATCATAGTACTTATTGCCCCATCGTTTAACCAAAAATATTGTAGTCTAGTTAGTAGAAAATATTGTAGTTGAGATTGTTACCAACTTAACATACAGGAAATTGAGACAGCAGTATCAAGAAGTTATTTAGGACTGACCAGAGTAGTCACTTTACTACAAGGATAGTAGTAGGAGCGTATAATAATTCAAACGGTCATCTTAGTTTCTTTAACCTGCTAACTGGCTTAACGCGAGTGTTTGAAAATACTCAGGATACTGTACTCGCATTGGCTAGTATTCGCACAGGTTGTCATTCTGGCTATAGTACTATGAGTTTGAAAAATTTAAAGTGATATATTTGTGTAATTATTTATTACAAAAATTCCATATTCAATCCTTTCTTTTACATTATACATGAAACTTGGAACTGATTAGCAGGATACACAATAGATTTCTTGTTAATTCACCAGACTCGCGCAATCTTACTTTAAAGCGACACTGCTTTCTTGGTTAAAATATTCATTGTGACGCTCTCTTATCCACTAATGGAATGTAAGAATGTTCAGGTAAAGTTTTAATTTTCCAGCTGTTAAGCTGTTTTAATAAACTTTAGAGATACAAAGAGATCGTTAGATCCACATCTTCGCAAGACACCCGGTACTAAGTGCCAACTAATGCTTAATAACTAAGTGGGCGCAATATAAGCAAATATATTGATTACCTGGAAGAATTGTGCTATGTGTTCGCAGAAGGACCTCATATGAAGTGTAGGTATCCATTAATTAGTCGTAACCATAGCAATGGTTTCATCACCGAGTTGCTGAGCGAATGGCAAAGTACTTGAGAAAAAATTTAAGAGTTTTGCAAACACTTTCGTCTCATGAGTTGGGAAACTATAATTGCAAGATCATTTGTAAAGTAAAGAGATGCGTCATTTCATTAGAAAATAAGTCGTGTGTAGCTTGGTCGTTACTACAGTATTAAAACATTTATCTTGTTTTGAGGGGTATAGTCATATATGATCCGTTTCTCTGTCCTTGTTATAGTCCATTAAATCTATAAACGTGCTATAATCGTAGTCTATGTAGTACAAGTAAACGTAGATTGCGCATATAGTACCTCAAAATAATCAGTAGCATTAAATAAAAAAAATTTACTGCAAAGTTACTTAGTTGTTTGGTAAGTTTTACGATAAGTTGAAAGTGACAGCGTGTAGTCAGTATAGTGTTGATAAAAAGAAAAAATTAGATGGTTTAAGAATTAAAAAGAATCTGGTCAAAAGGTTTGTAGAAATTTTGTTAAAGAAATAGTTTTTGCTTTTTTACCAGAAAAGTCAATTTCTAATCAGTGGGAAAGTGATAAGATATTGTACTTTAATGGGGGAAGTGAACAAGCATAAATCCAAACTATAGCAGTACTAGCCATAAAATTTATTCTCCTTTCCAGTCGTCCCACATATATTCACAGAAGTTTATTTTCCATTTCAAGAAGCAGAGGGAAACGTTAAAAAGTCGCCAATACGTGGTGAACAGTTTTACCTTTGCATCACAGTTACAAAGTTGATTTTCAATTCAAAAAATAAAATTAACTTAGTATATCATGTATATCTTATTATCTATTTATTTCTATATTTATAGTATGATATAATATATTATATTTATTATATTAAGTATATAATATATTATATACTTAATATATATATATAATTATAGTATATTATATATATTATAATATTAGATATAATGTATTGATAATATTTTTTTAATTAATTTTGTACCAGAGTAATCCTTTGTTAATGAAAATAGTAATTAATAATATTATCTTTATTAATTGTTAATATTTAATATATTTTGTTAATATGTTTATAAGCATTAATTAATTAAGTTAATTAAGCAATTTTCTATATATTTAATATAATTTAATTAAATTTATATTATAATTAAAAATATATCATAATATATTTATAATAATATATATATAGATTATATATATATATATATATATAATATAAATGGAAGTATGATTATTAGAATGTATAATTTATTGTTTGTATTTATAGTTACGTATGTTAATAAGAAATTTACCTATTTACATATATATTTAATAATATATTTATATATATAATATATATATATTTTTTATATATATATATTTAAAGTATATTATTAGTTAATAATAATATATATTATATATAAATATTGTTATAGCTATATTTTAATACATATAAGTGTATATAAATATTTATTATTTATATATTATACTAATAATAAGCTTATATATAAGTAATATATATATTATTATCATATATATATAATTTTTGGAAATTAAATTTATAAAATTGTAAATGATGAATATCTGTATAATCCTATCTTTTGGGTATTTGAGCACCAATTGTATTAATTATAATAATACTGTAGGATGTGTGCCATGTAATGAATACTACACGAGAGCTACTATTAATTCTTGTTAAAAGATAGTGCATATGGGTCTATATAAAATATAAATTACTTGCTCAGAAATTTTTTACTTCAGAAAGTAAGGATTGGTAAATATAGTCTTTTCGAGCCCCTGGAATTTTTTCAATTCCGGCTCGGAACCGGAACCGCCGGATAAAAATGTCAAATTCCTCGGTCGAGAATGGTCGGCCGGACCGGATTCGGTACACCTCTAATATAAATTACTATATTAATATAACTTAATATATATATTATAAATATAGTTTATTTAGTATATATATATTAATATATATATAGTATAATAGTATATAGTTAATAGTAGTAGTATATTATTTATAATTATATTTAATAAGTATATATATATATATAGTAATATAATATATATTTTACAAATCAAGTCGTGTAGTTTGATTATTATTATTAGTAATTACTATTGTTATTATCCGTATAGTATTTAATTATACTAGTAGTATCAGCGCATTATTTAGTGTATTTAATTTATCTTATTATGTATATTTATATTTATGTCATACCACATAATATATCTTTACTCTTTAAATATCAAAAACTAGAGTTTTCTAGTATAGTAGTATGTAATTACTACTTAAAGATATAAGTATATAATATATAGTATATATAGTATTATATATGTATACTAGTATTTAACGATATGTTAGTAATTACTGTGATTTTATTTATAAGAAAATAAATAATGTAAAGTAAGATTAAATAGTCTATATAGTATAACGATACACTATAAGTATATCATATATATAAAGCTAAATGTAGTTATTGTTTAAACTAGATATATATAATATGTATAATATATAATAAAGTACCGTTCGTAACCCTCGTTATTTATTTTGCACTATATGATACTCAAAATTATATTTAAATTATATAAAACGTGTATTATAACATTACATAAGTATATTTCATAGTTATGTCACTCATACTTGCATTAATTGCTCAGCTCTTACAGGAGTAAGCCAATGCATAACCTGTAAATACATTCCAACTGGTTTTCTGCGCATTAAAACTACAATATTAAAAAGGGTTGATCAGTCAGAGTTGACTTTAGCACTATGGTGCGTACACGTCGAATATTGCATGCTAAGAACAAGTCAACTTGATAATAGAATGAGAAAAACATACATATGCACACTATATTCGAAGTCGTGATAAGTCGCAGATAATTGTATATACAACTGACTAAAACAGTAATGATACCAACAAATATCAGTTTCACCCCAAAGCAGCATAATATTAAAAGACGCGTAATGACAAAGACCAGGTCTATTCTGAAAACTCCTTGTTTTTTTTCTTTTCTCCGTCGACCGAAAAGGGAAGAATATATTAGCAATACAGCAAAACGACCGGAGAGTGCGTCTATACTATAAACATAAATATAATTACTAGTTGTTCAACAAACAAAACGAACCCTAAACAATCAATTACAGATTATTAAGTAACATGTACAAAAACAGAAAATTCAGTAAAACTTAAAGTAACAAAAAAAGTAGTCCTAAAGCTCGCACGTCGATCTAGGACCAAATTCCATTTAATT
>JABUQX010052417.1:0-10000 GCA_015478945.1 Trachelipus rathkii
ATATATATATATATATATATATATATATATATATATAGCAGTATATATATATATATATATATATATATATATATATGCCGATTTATTTATTTATTTTATTTTACTTTTCAGCTAAACGTAAGTACCATCGCCGTTCTAGTAGAGCTAATGCAAAAAGAATTACAAAGAGTTTCTACTTCTTCTCCATCATCCCAAAATCCACATCAAAAACAGTGACAGTCACAAAGGCATTAACAACAACAACAAAAGCAACAACAACAACAACAACAACAGCAAAACTCCAACAACAACAACAACAATTAAAGTAAATCACAACATGACAACAAAGACAAATAGAAATATGGAAAGTTACCATCAGTCCTCCAGCAAAAAGATTTATGAATGTGACGAATCTTTGGTTTGATCCATTTTTCCATTATTTTCTTCTTTCTCTTCTTAGATATTATTTATGATATGATATTATTATTATTATTATTATTATTATTATTATTTATTATAACATATATGATATTTACGCCTACCACATATTTTATAAGTTGAAAACGCACGTCGTAATAGAAAACAAATTATTATTTTTTAACTCTCTTTGATGCTCCTATGCTTTTCAAGAATACTCTTTTTCTGAGAGTGAGAGAGAGAGAGAGAGAGAGAGAGAGAGAGAGAGAGAGAGAGAGAGAGAGAGAGAGAGAGAGAGATGTTCTTCTTCTTCTTCATTTTCCATTCTGCTTCTTCATCCCAAAATCCACATCAGAAACAGTGACAGTCACAAAGGCATTAACAACAACAACAAAAGCAACAACAACAACAACAACAACAACAACAACAAATAAATAATGAAACAGTAATTGTCATAGCTATGACAATAAGACAAACAGAACATGAAAGCTACCATCACCTCCAAAAAGCCATGAATGCGATTTAACTTTTTTGTCGATTCATTTTTCCATTATTCTTCTTCCTCTTATTATTATTATTATTATTATTATTATTATTATTATTATTATTATTATTATTATTATTACTGTCATCATTATTATTTATAAGTTGAAAACGCACGTCGTAATAGAAAACAAATTATTATTTTTTAACTCTCTTTGATGCTCCTATGCTTTTCAAGAATACTCTTTTTAGAGAGAGAGAGAGAGAGAGAGAGAGAGAGAGAGAGAGAGAGAGAGAGAGAGAGAGAGAGAGAGGAGAGAAGGCAAATGAAGTGCTTTCTTCCTTAAGAGTCCTCCTCTCTGAGGTCAGTTTAATAATACCCTGAGATATTCCTTGGCCTAAAAACAAAATGAGGAAACAAACATGCTAAATAAGGTGCGGGTATTATTTACGATCTCGTACATAACGTTCGACGCTGATAAACCAGCCTGCGAGACTTACAAGAATGATGTATGTTTCAGCTTCTGGTATATTGTTTATAATTTCCTTGTGATAAAGTGCACATATCAACAGCTCTATTATTTATACCCAGGTACGAGAGTGAAAACGCCATTTAAAAATAGTTTTTATTAGTTATATATATATAATATATATATATATATATATATATATATATATATATATATATATATATAGTATATATATAGTATATATATATATATATATATATATATATATATATATATAGATATATATATATATATATATATATATAGATATATATATATATAAACGTCCCCTTGTGCGTCAGGCGGGAATATTGTAAATTCTCCAGAAACTTCTGTTCTTATAATGGATATTATATAGTTAACCAGCTTCGTTCTTGCACAGCCCCCAAGATCTTGGTCGGCCAAGAGGCGTATCTTAGCTGAAAGTTTTATTCGGATAGGGCGAGGGATCTGTATTCTAAATCGTTCTACGCTGACTGAATATGTTTTAAACATGCTATTTATCTCGACTATCTTCTCTATTTGCCCATCCATTATTGAAACACCTCCATTACACTTCAATGATATATCGAAGTATACAGTTTCACGTCCCTCCTTCGCTGCAGCTGAAGCTCGCATTCTATAACCATTTACATCATCTGATGCACATATAACACGTATTCTTGTGGGATCACGGGGTGTGTAAGGATGTCTATCTGAAAAATCCGATGTGTGACTGACACATGTATACCAAGATTTTAAAATGAACCAGCACTTTTGAATATACGAAATAACACCCATAGCTACCACTTTTTTAAAACGCGTTATAATGACCAGAGCTGTTATCACTACAACTTCCTCAGCGATACTGATGCCTTCAACAGAAACAGTCTAACCCCCTACCTTTAAACTAGTAACGTCATAAACGTGAATTTTCATGAGATTTACCATTTATCATCGAATTTCTCGGATATATATGAGTGTATATATATTATAAAAATATATATATATATATATATATATATATATATATATATATATATATATATATATATATATATATATATATATATATATATATATATATATATATTATAAAAAAAAAATATATATATATATATTTTTTTTTTAAAAGGATAGTAAAATACGTTTTTATTTTAAAGCTTTCATCATGTATTCGGAAACTAAATAATCATTGACAAATAAATTTTTAGCATCGAAAATATTTACAAAATCATTGACACAGATATCGTTTAAAAAACACTTAATGAAATAAATACAATAAATTCCGCATAAACTAGAGTGTGAAGGCTGAACAGCCCTAACCAAAGTTTTTACATAATTTATATTGTTACATTTTAAAAAGGAAATGATGTAATGATTATCCAGAATAAATTTCAAGTTTAAAGAGTCAATCAGGTATACATCTCCGTTCTTCTCCTTGTAGATAGAAATCCAGTGTCCCGACGATGTCACATCTCGATGTGAAGTGTTGAACACGAAGCCACTATCCTTTTTCAAGCTCACAGAATCTACTTCATTAATAGCGAACACTCCTAAAAATCGAGGTCTGTTTTTAAACATAGTTTTTATTTCTTCTCATTCATCTTTAGTATCCAAAGTAAGACATGTGCCTTCACCAATTTAAGGTTAGGTCTGATAAACACACATGGTATGGATGCCCGGCAGACCCTAAATGAAAGATTGAGGCCCAATGTCCCTTTTTGTAGAATAAAGTAAATGGTTTAGTATATAAGTTAAAGAGATCCGGGCTGAGGACTAAACGCATACAAGTTACTATTCGTCGCGTATTCTTCAAGATTCATACCAGTACCACTATCCCCACATGAAACAGTGTTGGCTATTAGATCGTGGAAAGGTCGCGAACATAGAGATTGTACCCCATTATACGACATTTCATAATCACGTCCGTAAGGCTGCCCATTCACATGTAAACTGACACCCCTAAGGTTGAAAGGGGCGAATTTATATGGTGATTTTTTATAATGACCTGAATATGCCTCGTGTTCTACAATTCCAGCTATTACTTTTTGAGGTAGATTTCCGCTAACAATATTTGGAATGCTGATGCTTGATAAACCGTGAGTGAAGTTGAATACTTTGGTTTCCACTCTTCTGATTGGATACTTGGCTGTGGTTGTTAAAAGCGACTTCTCAATTTCCAAATGCCTTTGGGGAAATAACTTCACCTTTCTAACATAGAGAAAAGCCTCTAGCAGTTTGAAGATAGGTTCTGGACATGCAGTTGTAGCATTAGGATCACTTTTTATTTTAAGTGCGAATTTCGGACTTGAACGGGACAAGCGGATTCTGGCATCTACAGATGGTATAATAAGTCTTTCTTGAGAGAATATATCACCATTTAAACGACCGTAGAATTCGTAAGTGTTATTTATGACTTTAGCAGCTTTAGCTGCATGTGTAGCCTCATCTTTGAAGCTGTAAAAACCACATGATTGAAGATGAGACTGTTTAGCATCATCAGAAAAGTTCAGTAGATGTTCTATGTAGCTTCTATAAGGATAACTAGCTGCTGAAGTGCCAAGTGAAGTTTCATTGAGAAACATCAATCTGATTAAAACAAGAATATAGGAAGTTCGACTCTGTATACACTATGTGGTCGTCACCTGTAGGAAGGTCTGTACCATCAGGGTTTGTCAATTTCGTTTTAAAATATAGAAATACATTAGATGGATCTAGATATTGATCTGATGTGCCTGGGATATTGAACTCTAAAGGAACGTCAGTGCTGGTGATCGAGTGTGTGGGATTAATGCTGATGAAGTTGCTGTCGCTCACGCTAATCTGAGTAGGATTCATCGAGAAGAGATCCAATTCGGATTTGCAGCAGTCTGGACTAGCAGGGTGAAGGAAATGCATCTTGGCGGGGCGGTGTTAGGCTGAATAATGAACAAGCCTTCATATGTGCTCCACTTATATACATGCTAGCCGAAAGTTTTAGTTAAAGATGCCATCTAGTAGTAAATGGTGAATACATCAATACGTTTTGTAGATTTGGGCCTTCTAGCCTTAGGGTTTTTCCGCACTGTGATTTTCTTGCGGACTTGCTTCTTCTTCAGAGCTCTCTTCGTCTTTGGCTTTTTCCTACTTGTGACACTCCTGCGTCCTTTAACTTTAGACCTGCCCTGACCTGTCATTTTACGTCTTATTTGCGTTTAACGTCACGAGCATCTCGTCGGAAACCCGGCACCTGCCTGAATTGAAGCACGAGATTGCCGCCTGTCGCTACATTCTGGGACGGAGACCTGGCGTCTATGGCTTAATTTGAGTATTCACCCCTCTTTCCAAGATGGGATGAGGTTTGCAATAGCCAGTAAAAACCACCAAGATCTGTATCCTTCTGTGATTTCGATCCGAATAATACTCTTTCCATGTTACCATTAGAAGTAAGCTTCTTCCATACTTACCTTGCACTGCAAGAGTGATACTAATGAATGGAAAAATAACTGATTAGGCCCCTGAGAGATCCTAAGAGTCATCTACTTCGAATGAATTCCACAGCATACAGATGATTTTCAATTCAAGGCAAATGTCCACCACTGAGAAGCTGTTGAGGCCGTTTCTTTCTTAGCAGACTGTGATAACATCAATGTGCTACTTGTAATGGGTAAGGGCTGTCCTTCCACATCCTTTATAATTTTTACAGGATTTGACTAAGACCTGTCTAGTGAGAGAGATATTGCACATTTGGGAATTGCATAATTTTACTTTTTGAGGAAAATGTAACCACCCTCAACAGAGAGCTAGTATCGCCCACATACTGGTGCTCCACTATGTCAGTGTAAACATATGCCATACCAGGATGTTTGAGCATCTCGGAGGTGATACAAGTATAATGTAACACCCTGTCTTGCTCGTCGATTAATTCTTCCTTGGTTATATGTTCATTTTCTACTGTTTTCATAACCCTTTTCAGCATAGTAGGTACATCATGGAGGACATCTAACCAACCTTCACGTTCATGAACGTGTTTCCGCTGCCATGACGATCTCCTGAGGAAAAACACGTCAATATCTCTAAGGTTAATGCCTGCCGTTGATCTCAAAGTAATTAATACTTCATCATCAGAGGGGTGAATATCTGTATTGTAAATTAGATCTCTACACATATTACTAGTCGCTAAAAGCGTATTTAAATAACTGAACATTGCAGGAACTGACTTAAAATAGGATTTCCTCATTACAATTCTTTCATAAAAGTATTCTCTTGTTCCCATAGTGACGCGGTTTAAAGCGCCTGTGTTCTTCACATCCAATATAGTTTCAACACAGTCTACACTTCTGTAAACATTCATCCAATAAAGATTATGCGGGACATTTTCCACATCTGTATTTAATATCACTTCACACAACCCTATTTCATAAACGTCTCTTTCAATGTCAATAGGGTTCAGTAACTCTGTCGTGAAGTCTGAGAGCTTATTATCAGGATGTAGATTCATCGAAGCCGATGAAGGCAGAGTAAATAGAAGTGATCTGTGCTCGCCATGGTCTCAATGAATACTGACATGATTCTTAATTCTCAATTTTTGCTTTATATACGAGTTAAATCTGCATGGATGATCCCGGCCCATTAACTGGAGGCACTGTTAGATTTCTATCCTTCCTTTCTGGAACCTATACATCTTTCTATACTTGAAGACATTACTTGTGATTGAAGTGGCTTAGTAGCTTCCTGCTTCCAGATAAAACCCTAGCCTTATCTTTCTTTTCTCACCGCATAACCTCCAAAGACTATAATTTTTAAGCCATCGTGAAGGGAATTCTGAATATTGGGTGGAAACTAAAACCCCAGATCATCCTTCTTCATATCCTTTAAACCCTGTCACCAGTTCTGACACTCTTACATAATTCGGTTTACACACCTGAATTTATCCTTTATTTGGTTCTCCTGTTAGAATTGTTCATCGTAGCTTTATTTCCGACATTTCTAGAGGGTGATTTTTATGTTCTATGGAACGATTCATTATAAGAATGAGCAAGGTCTGTAGTGGCTAATATACTTAAAAGTGTCTATGGGTGGTAAAGCAAATGGTGCATTTTTCTCCTGATAGTGCTACTCTTTTCTAAACCAGAGCTGCTTTTATCACTGAGAATGTGGCTGTACACCTGATGTCGTGCTCTTTAACTACACTTGAAATTACGGCCTAGAAACTCACCGCCTGGTTTGTCCAATAGCATTCTGGTCATCGCTTGCCTACCTTATAATTTCAACTGATAAGGTGCAATTTACCCTTTTATTCTTTTTGTTAGTTTTAATCATAAATATCTAGAAGAATAGACATCAATGGTAAAGTATGTATTGATATCCATCGTTGTACGAGCTGTATTTAACCATCTCGGATAAATCCAGCTGCCATACGCTATCGAGACAGGGGGCTACGGTTTTCCGGGTAGGAAATTTTCTGCGAACAGGTTTATGCAGAGTGAAAGCCTCCTCACCTTCTAGATATGCTTTCAACTCTTTCCGTCCAATGTCCGGAAACCTCGAGGCAAACCTTGTGATACCACCATAGCTATTAGGCTCCTTCACATCGTAATAATACTTATCAACCACTTCCTTAGCCTCCATGGTGTCTACTGGCATGAGTAAAAACATTTTATATTATATATATATATATATGGTAAAAAGAAATATATAAATATATGTATATATATATGCATATATGGCAGTATACATATATATGGTAAAAGGAAATATAAAACATAGTGATTAATATGATGAATTTATTTATTCATTCACAAGTGAGCAAATTAGAATATATATATATATATATAAAAATAAATATATAATATATATATATATATATATATATATATATATATATATATATATATATATATATATATATATATATATATATATATATAATTTAATTAATAATAATAATATAAATAACAAACCCCAGCGTGACTATGAATTAATCCATTTAAGACTGGTGTACGGCTTTTTTCTTATTCTTCCTTTAACCACCCGTTTGAATTTATCTGAAGCGTAGGACATGCCTGAAGGACTAGAATCGGGCCTTGGCGTTTTAGGAATATCATCCAAGTCTGCTAATCTGCGTGTGTTCAAGATTAAAGAGCGTGGAAAATTTATAGTCTGAAGCTCTTGCTTGATTGTAGGCCATCCTGTTACAGCTCTCTTCTTCCAATCGCGTGAGAGATCAGCTATTAAATCCACAATGTTTGACCCTTTAACTATCTCATCATCAATAATGATTTGACCTAACTCATTCCAAGCTATTTGTTCTTTTAAAATATTATAGAGAGTTAGACCTGATCTGCGAGCCCTGGCTGGCAAGCTCTCCTCTAGGATATTTCTTAAGCTGTCTTCTATCTTCATCTCAGGTTTTACTTCATCTGGCAAAATTGTTTCCTTCACGTCAGACTTATTTATTGGTCCCTTTAGATGCAAATCCTTGAGACTTAATAATTTCTGCATTGCATCTTGGTATAAGATGCGCTTCTCATGGATGTTAATGTCTGAATTTAATATCCGATACACCTCTTGCTCGTAATTGCTTATCTGTTCAACTTTAGGGTCGATCAAGCTGTAAGGCAGAGCTGGCTGATGAATTTGTGCAGCACTCGAAGGCTGTTGATTCTCTAGAGAGAAATGTTGCTGATGATTTGGAAGTGGAAATTGCAGTGAGGACGACACCCCGTAAGGCTGTGTTTGTGTAGGCTGAGTGTGGGTTCTCTGCAACGATGAAGTAGTATTACATTTCATTTTCTCATACTCGTTAAACGGTAATACAGCGACCTTCTTCATTATGAAGATATCCACTTGGTAATCAGAGGAGCAATAACTGAGAAAAGTAGAGGCAGGAATACACCACCTCCCTTCTGCAACACCTTCTTTTTATTTTTCAGATGCTTTATGTTACGGGAGAGTTTTTTAATGGTGTTTCTATGTCGACGCAGCTTTACCTTCTGAGGCCTGTTTAAAGGAACATTCCCCTTTATAAGATTTAAGCAGAGTTCACATACACACTGGATGAACTTCTCATCATCACAGATTATTTTGCGCTTTTCAGCCGGTTTCAGCTTTTTAAATCTTTTTATAAGAGGCAAATACTTTACAACTAAACTACTCATTATTCAGGAATGTACACAGTTTCTATCTCATGCGGAAGAATGTTAGTGCGGAGCAGGACTCTATGCGTGTTCCTAAGCTCACACAGCAAGTATCCGTATGGATCCGAAGTAACTTCTTTATATACTTTCAAGAACTCTTTTCTTGCTAACGGAAACATCTGCGACCCTAGAACATTGACCTGGCTCATATCTCTTCTTTGTCCAAACAGAATCAGATACTGAGTGTTTAAAGAAACAGTCCTCATGTGCCTGCTTTGATGAAAAATGTTCTGTGTAATGAAAAATACAGATATATTTAAATGATGGGAATACACCGTAAACGTCTCAGCTATATCTTCGTTTAACTTGTGCAGCATGTCGTCCAGAACTATAACTTTATGACCTTGTACATTTTCCAATGATTTAATATCGTATACACCTTCATGGAATTCTACTATATTATTATATTCATTAAACTTCTCCTGGAATACACTGTAGCACCAGATTATTTTCACAGGTGTATGCTCAAAAATTCCACCATCCTTTAATATGTTTAACAGCAGAAAGGTTTTCCCGCAGCCTGTGGGACCCGCCACCATACATGTAGCAGGGCTGAAGAACATGAATTTACTACATCCATGCCTGGGGGAAGTGCTTCATGTAAGAATGCAACTAGCGTGGTGGTGAGCGAGGCAGAGAGAGAGATATAAGAGAGATATATATATATATATATATATATATATATATATATATATATATAAGGCATATATAATAATGCAATGAATTGTTTTACTGATTATGTTAAAAATTAACTTGAAGTAAAACTTTACATATAATACCTAGAACTTTAATAATCGCAGACCTACATATTTTAACATTAAATATACTCACTGGAATATTAAATATTTTAACATTAATTACATTTACAATAATATTAAAAATATTTATAAGGGTATATAACACTGATATAGACATTCACAGAAACTTCACGAAGACTCAAGATTAATACTCTGTAAATCTTTACAAATGTGCCAGTCATTTATGTCGTTGTCTATCATGTAGCTATGTGTCTCACCGATGCCATCCGAAAGCACATATGTAAAAAGCTCCCTCTCAGATATCATAGTATGTTTGGCCTCTGGATCGAAAGCATAGATGCTTTCAGCCCATCGTTTTCTAAGAAGACGTATGAATTTCTGCACATCGATAGTGTCTAGGAACCGTTTAATAACAGTATCAGAATCATCAACCATCATTTTCTTGAATGCATAGTATTCCTCGTATAACATATAATGAACGACTGCTACATAGTTAGATAACACACTCACTCTCTTCATATGCCTTATCACCCTCCCGCCTACCTCTGGCATACACTTCAGCCGCTGTATTCCTGAGATGAAGAATCCATGTGAAGTACGTTCAAATGCTTCTAAACCACTAGTCCTTTCCCATAGTCTAACTTCCACGCCGATGGTGTTCGCATGTTTAGAGAAGGTTAGAGTAAGCTGTTTT
>JABUQX010052417.1:12500-20000 GCA_015478945.1 Trachelipus rathkii
GGGTAGGCGTAAACAGCTAAGAGGTTGGGGTAAAGAGATGGTGGGGGATAAAAAGGGGGGTCGTGCGTGTGGGGGTGTGCGTGTGTGTGTGGTGTGTTGTGAATGGGGCTGTGTGTAATGACATTCTCGTGTAATTGTTGATGACTGCGTCATCAACATACACTCGAATGTGCGCACCTACGGTGCGCACGCACATAAGTAAATAAAAAAAGGGGGTGGGGCAACAAAAGGGGGTAGGGTAAATAATAATCAATAATAAATAATAATAATATATACACGTACATAAAAATTACTTACATTCAAAAACAATCAATTGTGCGAGCTTCGCTCCTGGAATTTCGTGCAACTTGCCAAATGTTGGCTATGCAACATTTGCATGTTTGCACTTCTCTATCTCGTACTGCTTTACTACTATCATAATGTTGTGAATGGACGATGGGGTTGAGACTCTAGTTTGGAATTTTCTAAGTTGTTTTTTTGTTTTCTTTTCTGGTGTGTTGGTTTGGGAGATCTTAGCGTAATGTTTGGCGAGACTGTCTGATTGTTGTTTAGGGAGGGAGGGAGTTTATATATATATATAAATATATATATTATATACTATATATATATATTATATTTATATTATATATATATATATATAATATTATATATATATTACTATATTATATGAAAGTCACCTTGGCATTTAAAACACTTTAATAAACATTATAAAATAACATACAAATCAACAAATTTAACATTAACTTTCTCCTATGATTATCTATAGGCTCTTTCAGATGAAATAGATTATAGAGAATATTTTTTTTATTTATAAAATAGTGATATATATATATATATATATTATATATATATAATATATATATATATATATATATTTATATATATATAATTATATATATATATATAATATATATATATATATATATATAATATATATATATATATATATATATATATATATATATCTATATATATATATATACTATATAATATATATATAATATTATATTATAAAGAACTTTAAAACAATTAAACCAGCATCGACTTGCCTATCCTGCTGACGTGCAACCTCTCAACCTCTAACCTTAGCTTCCAAACACTTTTATTATATTCATTTAATATAGCAATAATATTTTTCATGATTTTGCATTAGTTTGTTTCTCTAGACATGGACTGCGAGCCTTGGAAAAAAATTGGAAAAATAAAAGACTTTTTAGATCTGTTACAACACAGACATATATTTAATTATCATTTTCGAAAATTTATTTAATCAATAGATCAATATTCCGAGTTCCCAATAATTCTCAATGGCAACTCTTCTTCTTTTTTTTTGCATCGTAGATTGAAGAAACTCGGCAGTCTTTTACATGTTACATCGTTTACTACATAACAGTCAATTAATTATTTGGTGAATTTTTTGTTTTTGAAGAGCTTAAATGTCTAACTTTCTTTTGTTTACATGTTTATGGCGTCAAAGAAAAGTGTTGTGCTGGAAATACTTTACGGAAGAGTCTAATGACTGGTAAACATGTTACTCTTGCATAATACGTCCTTCAGGAAAGGGAGAGGAAAGACTTCGAACTACAAATTTTTAAAATCGATGACAAAGAAAAGCTTAAACGATGTAACGAATGAAAAACTCCGGCAAAAAAGAAGACGAAGACAAATAGGAAAGTTTCTGTTCAAGGGCAATGAAATAAATATTCGAGATCATTTCATGCTTTCAAAATATATATATATATATATATAAATTCTAATTGAAAAAAGGGTTGAGGTTTTGGAAATGAAAGATTTACGAGATAAAAGTTAAAAAGTAAAAAAGTTAAAAAAAGAATAGGAGAATTAAGAAATGAAAGGATAAGGGACAATGTGCCACTAGGAGAAATTCTCGATGAAGAGCAATTAGTTATTATTCTTATTATATTATTATTATTATTATTATTATTATTATTATTATTATTATTATTATTATTATAATTATTAATATTTTATTAATTATTATTATATTCATTATTATTTTATTATTATTATTATTATTATTATTATCTATTATTTAATATAATTATTATTATTATTAAAATTTTATAATTTAAAAATTTTTAATATTATTATTATTATTATTATTTATTATTATTATTCATTATTATTAATTATTATTATTATTATTATTATTATATTATTATTATTATTTTATTATTAAATTATTATTATTTTATTATTATTATTATTTTATTATTATTATTTATTATTATTATTATCTAATTGCTTACTCCAATTTTACAAATAAATATCTAATTGTTACCGATACATTAAATAACATAAAACAAATTTTAGAAATTTCAACAATATTCATTCAAAAAGTAATAAATAATAAATTTATTTTAATTGCCTTTTATTTACAATATAAAAGTTTATTGTTAAAAAAAATCATAAAGTTCTGAAAAAAAAGGTTACAATGTTAAATTTCTTAGAATTCCTTCGACTAAAATATGAGTGAAAATCATCTAATAATATATATATTATAATCTTATATATATATCTATATCTATATATATATATATATATATATATATATATATATATATATATATATATATAATTATATATAATATATATATTATATATATATATTTATATATATATTATCTATAAAAATAAATATTATATATATATATATATATATATATATATATATATATATTATATATATATATATATATATTATTTTTTGTTTTATATTATTATTGTTATTTTATTTAATATTTTTATATACATTTATATATTATATATTATATATATTATATCTTACATTTATTTTATGCATATATATATATATATATATATATATATATAGTTTTCTTCAATGCTACTATGCTCGTAGCTTATAAATTATTGAGTTTTTTATTCCCTTGAGGTTGCCACATAAAGAAGACACTATGAAGGAGTTACTTTATATAGAACATACTTTATAAAACATACATAATATAAGGTCACAAACAAGTAATTTAAAATATTCTTTAAAATATAAACACAGGTTCGAGCTTTCGTGGATCCGATCCATCACACTTCGTCAGGAACTAAGGCAGCTTGTAGAGAGTTTGGTGCAATTTCGACTTCCAATTTTCTGGCTACTTGGTTCTATTATCGTCTATTTTTGAATTATACTTTTTTTAAAAGGTTTACTAGTGAGCTGGATTCTTTTAAGTATTTGTTGTTAATTTTGTCAATGATGATTTCACCTTGTTGTAGATTAAAGTTGTTAGAGTTGCTTATAATAAATGATTCTGTGATTTTGCGAATTTCTGTATTTTGAATAGTTTTAATTATTTCTGGAGTATTTATATCTATACGATGGTTGCAGTTTTGTCTATGTTTTACTAGTGATGAACTTTGTTTATCTTTTTGTAAATCATCTTTATGTTGGCCGAATCTTATAGTGAAGTTATTCGTTTCTCCAATATATTTGCTGTGACAATCCAAACATTTAATTTTATATATTCCTGCATTTTTATTTGTATTGTTGGTTCTAGGTATTAGCATGCGTTTTAAAATCAAACTATTAGATTTAACTGTTTTTATCGAATCTGGTATATATTTTTTAATTGTTTTTATTTGTATGTTTGGTATTGGTAAAACATTAGAGTAGTCATCATTGGTGGTGGTATTGATATTCATATATTTATTCTTTGCCTTTCGTAAAGCTTTATTTATGTAGTTTGCAGGATATTTTAAGTTATGGAAACTATTTTTTAGTAATTTTATTTCTTGTTGCAGATTTTCAGGGCTACAGAGCTTGTATGCTCTCAGGAACAAATTACTTAAGGTTGCAATTTTTATTGAAATTTCATGGTTTGAATACCAATGAATGTATGATGGTTTAAATGTAGGTTTTCTCCAAATTTTAAAGGTTGGAAATTGGTTCGTGTTCCAGTTTATTTGAAGATCTAAAAAGTTTATCTGATTATTTATTGATTTTTCCACTGTAAATTTTATATTATTGTGTAAATTATTAATAAAGTTTAATATAGTATCGATGTTTAAATTCTTTGGTATTATTGTAAATTTTTATGCATTGCCAGAGCTCCACAAAGCAGAATATCTATTTTTATAAAGTATGGTCTATATAAAGTAACTCCTTCATAGTGTCTTCTTTATGTGGCAACCTCAAGGGAATAAAAAACTCAATAATATATAAGCTACGAGCATAGTAGCATTGAAGAAAACTATATATATATATATATATCTTAACTGAATAATTCGTCTGACCATCGATATTTTAGATTTATCCGATATATGTTATCGATCGACCCTATTTTCAAAATACCCATACCTACACAGATAAATGGCAGACATCTTGTTTACAGTAATGTTTTGAAAGAGATAGAGGTAGGAAGTGCTACTGGAATGAATTTAAAATATAAATATTTAGTAAAAAAATGTGAAATTTAAAATAATAACCAGTGTATGCTTTTCCGAACATTATCAATGAATTTTTGAACAAATTTAAGGTAAACTGGATTTATCAAATTTTTTAGATTTACAGGTAACAACTCTGTCCGTTTTGATTTAACTTTAAATATGGATTTATACGACCTATAATGACGAATCCACTTTATTAAGGTTTTTGCAGTTACTGATTTTTTTAAGCGTCTATTGCTTTTTTCATCAAATATTGGCATTTTGACTTTTTTTTAATAAAATCTAGTGCCTTCTGATATTTTGAGTTGGCAACATTTAACAAAACATCGAATGGAGTTTGCTAGGTTGTAGAATGGTTTAACTTTTTCCGTAAGTATTTATATATTTATAAAAAAATATTTATATACTTTTTTATATCTTTTTGTGTTATATATATATATATATATATATATATATATATATATATATATATATATATATATACATCTTTTACGGCACATGAGTCACCGAGCCCCCAAAAATGAAGTATTACCCCCTTTTTAGGGGGCCTAGAAGCCGATAAGGGACGGAGGGGGGGACGTTCGATACCCCGGAGGGATGGTCGAAGGAACCCCGCGACACCAAAGACCAAAGAAGCGGGGGTTCAGGAGCTACATCCGCCGGAGGGGGATTAGTCCCCGTAGTCACTAGAGGCCGAGAAGACCCCGACTCCTGACATCGGGGCGGACTACCCGTGGGGTTATTCGTTAGTGATATACCCAAAAAACAATAAATCCCAAAAATTAGTTGGGACATTTATTCGCAACAATCTATTCGTACTCTATAAATTCAAAACCATTTGGGACATTTGATTTACTGTATTAATATATATATATATATTATATATATAATATATATATATTATATATATATATCATTATTATATATATATATATATATATTATTATATATATCGCAAGAATCGATATTCGATTTTATGATATATCGAATATCAAAGGTCAGACGAAATGTTCAGCTTTACCATAATATATATATATATATATATATATATATATATATATATATATATATATTATATATAATATATATAATAATATAATATATATATATTATATTAATTAGTATAAAACAACTGCTTACAATTCAACGCAACCAGTGCGATAGGTTCAAAAATAACCCCTTAAGTAATTTCACACTGCTGGGATGTGAACCTGGCCCTAGCAGATGTCCGCGTAAGTGTTTGACGACCACGCCACGATGGACTAAAAGTAAAGCGCGAGAATTGTTCCTGTGGTGAATATATCACCCACCCAACAGGAACCAAGACGCACTCTACCCGTCCACGCTCAGGCGTAGCGACAAACAGGGCACCGCACAGAGTGAAATACTTATTAACCGGGGAATATATTGTATGTATAAACAACTGCTACAATCAACGCAGTGTGATAGGTATTCAAAAATTAACCCCTTAAGTAATTTCACAACGCGGGGATGGTGAACATGGGCCCTTAAGCAAGTAACTGTCCGCGTAAGTGTTTCTGACGACCACAGCCACGATGGAACTAAAAGTAAACGCGCGAGAATGTGTTTTCCTGTCGGCTGAATATCATCCCCACCCAACAGGAAACCACAGGACAATTTCAGCGGCTTTACTTTTTAGTCATCGTGCGTGGTCGTCAAACACTTACGCGGACATCTGCTAGGGCCCAGGTTCACATCCCAGCAGTGTAAAATTACTTAAGGGGTTTATTTTTGAATACCTATCACACTGCGTTGAATTTGTAGCAGTTGTTATGCATACAAATATATCCGGTTATCAAGTATTTCACTCTGCGCGGTGCCCTGTTTGTCGCTACGCCCGAGCGTGGACGGGTAGAGTGCGTCTTGGTTCCTGTTGGGTGGGTGATATATTCACCACAGGAACAATTCTCGCGCTTTACTTTTAGTCCATCGTGGCGTGGTCGTCAAACACTTACGCGGACATCTGCTAGGGCCCAGGTTCACATCCCAGCAGTGTGAATTACTTTAGGGGTTATTTTTGAATACTATCGCACTGCGTTGAATTGTGTGCATTGTTATACATACACATATATTCCCCGGTTATTAGTATTCACTCTGCGCGGTGCCCTGTTTGTCGCTACGCCCGAGCGTGGACGGGTAGAGTGCGTCTTGGTTCCTGTTGGGTGGGTGATATATTCACCACAGGAACAATTCTCGCGCTTTACTTTTAGTTCATCGTGGCGTGGTCGTCAAACACTTACGCGGACATCTGCTAGGGCCCAGGTTCACATCCCAGCAGTGTGAAATTACTAAGGGGTTATTTTTTGAATATATTATATAATATATATATTATATATATATATATATAATATATCTATATATATATATATATATTATAATAATATTATATATATATATATAATACTATATATATATATCTATGATTTTGGTGTGTGTAGGCTGTGTGTGTGTGTGTGTGTTACGCAGTATTTGACTAAAGAAGCTGGCAAAGGTTGATGGGAAAAAGAGGGGAGGGATTATGCCCTTGCTTCATATGATTACAGACAGTGGTGGTTTGTTTAAACCTCCAGATTTTCATTTTCAATTCTAGTAATAAAAACTATCATAGAATAAAAAAGTTATTTCGTTATAAATAATTAAATAAAATAACATGATCTACACCAGTTGTAATAAATTTTTTTTTATGTGTAGAGGTAGGTAAAAACTATACTATATTTGAAGAAGCGTAATATTAATATTCATCTGGAGTTGGTAGTAACTGTGGAGACCTGAGTGGTAACTAAAATTTAAATCTAAACTAGCATTAGAACGTAAGAACGCCTTGGATTTTCGCAATTTTCCGTCATTAATTTGTTTCCAATTTTTCATTTTTTCTCTTACTAATTTTAATGATGAATATTCATCATTACATAGTTCATTAAGCCTGTTTCGATAAGTCAGTTTCGGTATGAATTTTGTTGAAAACAAGACCGTAGAACTCTGAAAAACATTTTACTTTCTCACGCAAATTGCCTACGGGAGATCTAACATAAGAACGGATGCCAAAAAAAAAATGCAATG
>JABUQX010052417.1:42500-44191 GCA_015478945.1 Trachelipus rathkii
TTTTTTAGCATACACCTGTGAAAATAATCTGGTGCTATAGTGTATTCCAGGAGAAGTTTAATGAATATAATAATATAGTAGAATTCCATGAAGGTGTATACGATATTAAATCATTGGAAAATGTACAAGGTCATAAAGTTATAGTTCTGGACGACATGCTGCACAAGTTAAACGAAGATATAGCTGAGACGTTTACGGTGTATTCCCATCATTTAAATATATCTGTATTTTTCATTACACAGAACATTTTTCATCAAAGCAGGCACATGAGGACTGTTTCTTTAAACACTCAGTATCTGATCCTGTTTGGTCAAAGAAGAGATATGAGTCAGGTCAATGTTCTAGGGTCACAGATGTTCCCGTCAGCAAGAAAAGAGTTCTTGAAAGTATATAAAGAAGTTACTTCGGACCCGTACGGATACTTGCTGTGTGAACTTCATCCTAGGAACACGCATAGAGTCCTGCTCCGCACTAACATTCTTCCGCATGAGATAGAAACTGTATACATCCCTGAATAATGAGTAGTTTAGTTGTAAAGTATTTACCTCTTATAAAAAGATTTAAAAAGCTGAAACCGGCTGAAAAGCGCAAAATAATCTGTGATGATGAGAAGTTCATCCAGTGTGTATGTGAACTCTGCTTAAATCTCTATAAAGGGGAATGTTTCCTTTAAAACAGTTCCTCTAGAAGGTAAAGCTGCGTCGACTAAGAAACACCAATTAAAAAAACTCTCCGCGTAACATCAAAGCATCTGAAAAATAAAAAGAAGGTGTTGCAGAAGGGGGTGGTGTATTCCTGCCTCTACTTTTCTCAGTTATTGCTCCTCTGATTACCAAGTGGATATCTTCATAATGAAGAAGGTCGCTGTATTACCGTTTAACGAGTATGAGAAAATGAAATGTAATACTACTCCATCGTTGCAGAGAGCACACACTCAGCCTACACAACCACAGCCTTACGGGGTGTCGTCCTCACTGCAATTTCCACTTCCAAATCATCAGCAACATTTCTCTCTAGAGAATCAACAGCCTTCGAGTGCTGCACAAATTCATCAGCCAGCTCTGCCTTACAGCTTGATCGACCCTAAAGTTGAACAGATAAACAATTACGAGCAAGAGGTGTATCGGATATTAAATTCAGACATTAACATCCATGAGAAGCGTATCTTATACCAAGATGCAATGCAGAAATTATTAAGTCTCAAGGATTTGCATCTAAAGGGACCACTAAATAAGTCTGACGTAAAGGAAACAATTTTGCCACAAGAAGTAAAACCTGAGATGAAGATAGAAGACAGCTTAAGAAATATCCTAGAGGAGAGCTTGCCAGCCAGGGCTCGCAGATCAGGTCTAACTCTCTATAATATTTTAAAAGAACAAATAGCTTGGAATGAGTTAGGTCAAATCATTATTGATGATGAGATAGTTAAAGGTTCGAACATTGTGGATTTAATAGCTGATCTCTCACGCGATTGGAAGAAGAGTGCTGTAACAGGATGGCCTACAATCAAGCAAGAGCTTCAGACTATAAATTTTCCACGCTCTTTAATCTTGAACACACGCAGATTAGCAGACTTGGATGATATTCCTAAAACGCCAAGGCCCGATTCTAGTCCTTCAGGCATGTCCTACGCTTCAGATAAATTCAAACGGGTGGTTAAAGGAAGAATAAGAAAAAAGCCGCACGCCAGT
>JABUQX010052418.1:0-35901 GCA_015478945.1 Trachelipus rathkii
GGCGAGAGATAAAAAAAAAAAAAAAAAAAAAAAATCTCAAAAACTAAAATAGCCTACAGGCGATAAGAGGATAATTTGTTGGAATCTGGTAACAATTTTGGATCAGGAAAATGTAAAGAAATTAAAAATGATAAAATTGGTTAATAATTATAGTAAGATGATTAGAGAGCTCTATTTAGAGACCTTTTTTTGGTACTCGTTAAAAATAATAGAACTTTCAGGGAAAACGTAGAATGGAAAACTCCCCGTGCCGACCTTGGGGTTCCCCAGTCGGCTCGACCCCCTAGAATTGCCGTGTAATACCTTTAAAAATAAAGTATATATAGCTATGTCCAGCACCCCCCCCAATAAAATAGGCTCAATGTTCCTATGTTTAAGTTTTTTTTTTTTTTTTACATTTTTCCTAACAGAAATTACTAAAGGATTCCAAAAATGATTTCATTTCCTGAGCTTTTTGTAGTTTTGAGATATATAATATTATAATATATATATATATATATATATATATATAATATATTATATATTTATATATATATAATTATATATATATATATATATAATATAGATATATATATATTTATATATATATATATATATTAATAATTCTTTTTTTTTTTTTTTTTTTTTTTTTTTTTTTACAGTTCCTCGTAAATTTGCCAGGGATTCTAGCAATGTATTCCCTTTTCCCGGTAGCTGTTGTAGTTTTTGAGATTTGGATTGTGGCTCTTCTAGAGGCTGGATATATATAATATTATATATATTAAATAATATAATATAATATATATATAATATATATATATATATATATGATATATATATTAATATATATATATATATATATATATAAGTGTATATATATATAATATATTAATATTTATTATATATTATATATAAGGAATTTAGGGGAACAGTTTCATACTTCTCATTTTGACAATTTATAAACGTGTTCACTGACCGAAAGTAGCTCAAATTCTCTATTCAGCGCCAACTGAGAACATAAACTGTTCTTTTTGAGTAAATTTTGATCTAAGGTTTTTCTTTTGTGTTGAGGAGCGTTTTGCTTATGTCGTCCTGGTTAGTCAATTGTGTATAGTCGGATGGGGTATGAAAGAATTGAAGCGTGGGCGTGAAGGAAATTCGGTGTTAGAATGAAATGGAGATGAGTGGAGGGTGCCACTACCTATATATGCGGATGATTTGTTTTGGTGGTGGGCGAATCTGAAGAGTTTTGAGAGGATTGGTAGAGAGATTGGTAGGGTGTGTAAAAGAAGGGTTTGAAAGTAAACATAGATAAGGAGTTAGGTTAATGGTTGTTGAGTGGTGACAGTCTCAGTGTAAGTAGGCCTATGTTATGATGGTGAGTCAGCTGAAAAGTGTCGAGTAAATTATTTAGGGTAAATACTGTGGATGAGAATGGAACGGAATGGTATGCAAGTTTAGTAGGAAAGTTGTAAATGGCAAGAAGGTGGCTGGTGGATGCAATAAATCCGTCTGGTGAATGAAAGGGACTAAGTCTTTTGAGTGCGCTAGGGCTTACATGAGGGTAGTTGTTACTGTGTTATTGTAAGTAGTGAGCTTGATGGCTTGGAATAAGAAGACTACGACCTAGTTCAATTGTTCAAGATTGGACAATCTTAGGGGCGAATGCTAGTGTGAGAGCAAGAATTCGGATCAAAATGAGGAATGAACAATAATTCAGAAACTTGTGTGGTGTGGGAAGAAAGGGGTAACATCGAGAGAAAAATGATAAAGTATGTTGAGATAAAGTTGTAAAGTTCCATCGTGAAAGGATGAATGAAGTCGGTTTTTAAGCACGATTAAAGTGGCGAGTGTGTTGGAAACCGACGGGCTGGGAGATCGAAGAAAAGTGTGATTGACGTCAGTAGCAACCGGGAATGTCTTTGAAGGAGAGAAATGGTGCAGTTGGCAGAGGCGACGATATAATAGGTGCTATAAGAAGAAGGCGGGATTTTGTGAGGGGTTATGGTTGTGACCCACCGGTTAAGGGATGGGAACCTTACACTGATGATTTACCATAGTGAGTCCCGTCGCGTTCCCGTGAAGCTATAGGGTCGGAGTCCTTACAAATTAATGGAACAGGGGGGGGGTAAAGGGCTCGGGCTTTCCTTTTCCGATCTTTATGTCATAGTTCTCTACTGCTTTTCTTCTGATGCTTGTTACGCACCTTACCACCGGTCTTGGGGAGGAGAAGTAGAAAAAAGAATATATGAATATATATATATATAAATAGATACTATACGTATATATATATATATTATATAATATATATATATTATATATATATATATCATAATTATCTAATTAATATATATATATATATATATATAATTATATCTATATATATATAAATATAGATCATTATATATTATATAATATATAATATATAATATATATATAATTATATATTATATATATAATATATTTATATATATATATATATATATATATATAATATATATATATAATATATATATATATAATAAATTAATAATAATAATAATCAATAATAAAATAAGTAATAATGAATATAATTAATACTAATAATAATCAATCATTGAAATGAATAATTATAATCCCCCAACAGCACTAATAAACACCTTTTATAAAGTATCTAATAAAACTCTACTTATATACTGTAATACGCTCTTCTTAACATATTGTTTTGTACTGTATTTATCAATGCTAGATACCCTAAAAAGACTTGATATTATATGAAAAATAAGTAATTATAAAAAAAACAAAAAAAAACAAAATTTTGGCCATTGGTCTTTTTTTAAAAAAAAAACGTGTTTGTTTTTTAAAAAAAAACGTTTTTTTGAAAAAAAAAACGAACGGTTTTTTTTAATCCAACCCTATAACTATATATATATATATATAATATATATAATATTATTATATATAGATAATATATATATCTATAATATAATATATATATAATATAATTATACATATATATATATACTTATATAATATATATATATATATATATATATATATTAAATAAAAGGCGAGAGAGAGAGAGAGAGAGAGAGAGAGAGAGAGAGAGAGAGAGAGAGAGAGAGAGAGAGAAGAGAGAGAGCGAGAGAGGAGAAGAGAGAGAGAGAATAGAGAGAGAGGAGAGAGAGAGATGATTTATTCTTAAAGAAGAGTGGAATTACCAATAAGTCAAGTATTATCTTTACAAATTTACACACTTTCTTCTCCTCCTTTCTATCTCTGCCAGAAATAAATTCCAATTTATAAAAATATTAAACATACCTTAAAAAGTATAAATCCATAAAAAAAGTAGGAGCGAACGGATAGAACTCTGCAAATTGTTTTACAATTTCAGCTGATCCGAACGGGTCGCGATTCGGACCGTTTCTGGTTGCACTCTAATTTCCTGTTCTCTGATTGGTTAATGTAATTGTTTTTTCAATGTTGAAGCGTTTTCTGAGTCTGATTTTGGCAAACGGGCTGGCAGTCGGGCTTCTCTGGAAACGCAGCTATTAGAAATAGGATTTGTGAGGGTCTTGCAACTTAGATCTCATTGTTTGGCTAGTGGGAGGGAATTCCTAAGACATATTTGATCATCTAGGGTTTACAGGCGCTTGCAATGCCAGGAGAGATCCAGCAGTTTTTTGTCATTTCCCTTTGAAAAGATAACTTCGTCATATGTTTTTTTGAAGAGGCCAAGGGGTTAGGGGGGCATCTGAAAGTCCCGGAAGCCTATACCTCCAACAAGTAAGGTAAGTACGACGTCCATCTGAATAAGCCCCAGGGAGCTCCTTCTTAATACCCATTAAAACAATGGAGATTGAGGTCGGGTCTTCTTCCTCTCCATACTGCATAGGAGGCCTGGTTGCTAAGAGATATCATAAGTTGTTAAACTTGATGTTGTACCTGAGAATCCAACTTTCAAGGTTGGTAATAGTGGAGCAGTGGGTATAACCCCCGATCTTTTATGAAAATCGCAGGCATACGCGTTGGGCGGGGTGACTTGGACCACATTAGGCATAACTTGGTCTTCCGACTCTCCCCTAATGCACTTTTTGGAAATTTTTTTTTTTTGTAAATCAGGCCCTATAGTCGGTCATAAGCACACACAAAAAATAATAACTAAATCTCAAATAAATAAAGTTCTTATTAAAGTATTGAATGTAACGCTGAGTCACGAACCTGACGTGAGGGGTGAAGGCGCCCATTTGAGGGGTGATCGGAGCCGATCGTTTAAATCTCCGTCTTACGATATAGAATTCATTTTACTATTTTAACTTTTTACTTCAATCATAATAATTATGTTATCAATAAAATTCGTAATAAGCAGATAAAAATGTCAATGATACGATAAATAAAATACGAATAAAAAAAAGGGTGGTCCGATTCACCGCTCTCCGCTCCAGAAAATTTTGACACTTTTTTGAATTCGCTTTTTTTTTTTAATTATAAATTTCATTTTTTTTAAAAACTTTTCACTTAATATAAGTAACTTTTTATATATATTTAAATTAAAGGTATACATAATAAAAATGTCAATAATAATACGTAAAATAAGAAAAAACAATGGGTCCGAGTCACCCCTCCATAAATTTTTTACGGCGGGGTGAATCTGACCAACAAGTTAGGCCCCGTGATTTTGGCACTAAAATACTGTTTGGATCAAAATTTACTTTGCCAGTTTAAAGCTAACATACTCGTGTGTATCCACTGAAAAAATAATTAAAATCGATCCACAATTTTTCATTTTATAACGAAGTTAAAAAAACTCACATTTTTCAAAAGTGAAATTCTATTGAAAGGCATTTTGTACCCTAATTTGTAACATTTTTTAAAAATATAAAAACTTTCTAGAATTAAAGATGATTCTAAATAAAACTTGTAGTACTTATCCCGTGGTCTTTAAAATGAGCGAAAAAACAAAAAAATTTTTTTAATTTTTTTATTTATTTAGAGTGGACCAAATACCCGCTAAAGAGGCGGACCTGGTCACCAATCCCGCCCGACACTATACTCTAAAAAAATTAATAATGAAAATAGTGAAGAAAAAAATATCGGCAGTCTCTTTAGGAATAAAAAGTTACAGCCTCTCAAAAGGTTGTTAAGAACTCCCATAGGACTTTTCAAAGTATTGATCGAACCAGAAGGTTAGGTCTCGATTTCAGGCCTCTAGTTCAGGTTATGAAAGTTTTGTTAGGTATACACAGAGAAAATCTATGTAGAATTAGCAAATCTTATCATAACCTGAACTAGGATTGGCCCTAAAATGAGCACGAGGCCCACAAATTTTTTTTTATAAGAAAGTCTATGGGAAAATTTTAAACTTTGAGAGGCTGTAACTTTTTTTGGGAAAGTTCTATATTTGAATCAGTGTATATTTTCTGAAAAAATTTTCTAAGTTCAGAAAAGTTAAGTTTTAATGAAAATTCTTTAGTGCACAGCTTCTGGAATTATGCCAGGAAGCTTGCTACTAAAGAATTTTCTTAAAAATCTTAACTTAACTTAACTTTTCTGAACTTAGAAACTTTTTTGAACAGAAATTTTTTTCAGAAAATATGCACTGATTCAAATATAGAACAATACCCTTTTTTTTTCCTAAAGAGACTGTCGATTTTCGTTTTCACTATTCATTATTATTTTTTTAGAGTATATCCTGTGATTTTCAAAAAAAAAAAAATTTGGATTTTTTGGGATATAAAATTATAATTGGGTTTCTGAAGGGAAACCATGCATAGCTGAACTGAAGCAGCTTATTTATAATTTTTTTGTTTATTCTCTTATATATTCATCATATAGCGTCGGGCGGGGTGACCAGGCCCGGCTTTTTTAGAGGGGTGATTCGATCCACTCTAAAAAAAAAAAAAAAAAAAAATTTCGCTCATTTAATAGCCACGTCATAGTACTACAAGTTTTATTTAGATCATCTTTAATTCTAGAGAGTTTTTATATTTTTAAAAAATATGAATAAATTAGGGACACAAATGGCTTCAGTAAATTGCACTTTTGGAAAAATGACGTTTTTTTAAAAACTTTGTTATAAAATGAAAAGTTGTGGATGGATTTTAATTATTTTTTCAGTGTATATAGTTGAGTATGTTAGCTTTAAACTGGCAAAGTAAATTTTTGTTTCAAACAGTACATAGTGGTTAAATCACTGGGCCTAACTTAACCCAATTCACCCCCCCCCCATAAAAATTGATTATTTTATGTATTATTATAGACATTTTTATTATGAATAGCAAATTTTAATATAATAAACAGTTACTTATATTAAGTAAAAATTAAAATAAAGAATTAAACTTCTATGAAAAATATGAAGTCCAAGAAGTATACCCACCCTGCCAATGGGGTGAATTGGGGCACCACATTTTTATTCTTATTTTATGTATCATTATTGACATTTTTAATACTTATGACTAATTTTATAATAAATAATTACCTATATTAAGTAAAAATTAGAATAAATTAAATTTATATACAAATATAAATTCCAAGAGATGTCCCGATTCACCCCCCTATGGTGTCCCAATTCACCCACCACAGGTGGGGTGACTGCCGCTTTATTAAACTTAATAAAACTATTATTATTAGAATTACATTATTATTTTTTTGTGTGCTTATTACCTACTATATGGCCTTGAATTTCAGAATTTTTTTTTTTGAAAAAGTGCATTAGTGGAAAGTCAGGAGATGAACTTATACCTAAAGTGGTCCAAGTCACCCCGCCTGACGCTATATCCTGTGATTTTCATGAAAATCGGGGGTGACACCCCTCTGGTCTACTATACGCAAGGTTTTGTGTATGGGAATGGGTTTGCTCTGGAATGGAGAAGCAGGAAATTTTTTCCTTTATCTCTCAAGCTAGAAACAATAGTTCGTCTCTTGGTTTGTTGAAGGCGCCCCTGGACCAAGTTTCATCTGCTTCTCTTGTTCTACCTATAGCAACCTGGAGGCTCAATTCACCTTTGCTTTCCCATCCGCTTGGGGCTGGGATGATCTTCCTATTTTGGGTCACTCTCTTTCAAGAAATACTTGAAAACTACTGGACCTCATTTTCAGGTTTCTTCAGATGCGTTAAAGGTCATCAGGGTTTCAACTTGTTTCTTGCAGCAGCTGTTTTGGTATTTCTCAGACCTTTCCGTATCTCAAAGACTCAATACTACATTCAGTGAAAACTTCATTACTATATACATCCTCAGGGCATTAAAGTTCTGGGGTCCCATCTCTCTCCTCAATCTATTTATAACTCATTGGTGATTCTTGTGCAGCCTTCATGATATTGTTAACCAGCCTGCCCCCAAATACAGTGAAAATTCATTTAAGTATGCATTGTAAGTAAAAGTAGCATGTCTCAGAGGTCAGGGCTGTGCAACTACTTCCCCATTGGGTTCCTTCCCACTTGGTATCATGGTAATGAGACTGCAGATGTATCCGCCAAGTTACCCCACTGGCTTCAGCACATTGAATATTCCCCCTTAGAGTTGTGGGAATGGTATTCCTGTATTAACAAGTTATATATTTTTTGGAGGGAGAAGCTTGGTGCTTTCCTTAGCACTCATCCCCTGGGTCAATACTACAGTAAAGATGCATGGTTTTCACTCTGTGATTGCCGTTTTTGGTGGATCTGCCTAACAAAGGCTTTGAATTGGTTATCTTGGTCTCAGTGGATCAACCTTGAATTATGTCCTCTCTGCAGAAATCACCTTTTCTAACAGAAAATATCCTAACTCCTTTCAGCCTTTCTCATACCTGTTAGTTGTTACCCTCAAACCCAGAAATAAAGAATTTCTTGATCTCTGTATTATCATTCTATTAATAATAAAGAATTTATTGGTTTCAGTATTATCAATAGATGAAAATATTTTGTAGACTAGTATCATGTCCCCTCTGTTATAGTTACCACTTATTAAATTTATTTAAACATAGCATTGGAAATCTAAAGACTATTGTACCAAAAAAATTGAAATTTCAGAAATAAGTATATATACTGTATATATCATATATATATATTATATATATATTATATTATATATATATATATATATATATATATTATATATTATTATTAGTATAGTATATATATATAATATGGTATAAATATTATATAATATATATATATATATATATTATATATTATATATGATATTTATATAATAATATAATATATATATATTATATATATATATTATATATAATAATATAGTATAATATATTATTCCTGTCACAAAAAAAATTCAGTACAGTTTATAGGTAAAAGGGATGAAAGCTTTTATCCTGTGCAAGTTTTCTCTTTTATTTATATAAGCTTTAGGGATGGTTGCCGAACATAGTGGAAAACGGAATACGTATACTGAATATTCGGTCTAAGTTTCGGCCGACTACCGAATATTCGCGAATAATCCCACTTCCTATTCGGCCGAATAGTTATTCAGAAGTTCGGTCTCCATTTAGGACAAAATAGAAAACGTACACTGGTCATCAAAAAAAAGGTGAAATTTTTCTTGGATGGACTTTGTGTAGCAGATATATAGTAATCGGAGGTGCTGATTCCATATTTATTCTCGGATTTGCTGTATTACATCCCGTTTTCGTGGTGCAATAATGGATCCCTATTTTTGCATATATCCCTATGGAAACAAATTCATGTTGCACTATAGGCTGTATGAACGTTACCTTCCGCATATATCTGTACAATAGCAGCAAGTTTACTGCGTCTGATATTCGGTGAGCCATGTGGTAAACTTTTAGTACGTCTAGATGTAATCGAAATGGCCAATGACCTGATTGAGTGTCTATCACCATTCTGAACTTACCAGTCAGAATGGTCCGTCATTGTCACTAATACCAGGGTGAACTGAACGATCTTGAATGAGAGGTTGACTTTGGCGAAGTTGCCCTGACTCCTGGCTTCGAGGTGCATGAAAAAAATGACTACTGGACCATGGCACAAAGAGTAACATTTTAATCGTAACAAGTAAAATGATCTTCCACGATACTTTAGAATTGAGAGTGGCTTAGCTTATTTTCACGATGTAGTCAAGCTTACTACTAGCTACTGGGACTCCCAGCATACGATGCAGGTGAGTGGCGACTGTTTACTTGACACTTTCCAACATCTAGTTTTAAAGTGTTGCTGGTTTTATCACAAGGCAACAGGTATGCCTCGGCTTCCAGTAAGGGTACTCGTAAGGATGAAGATAGGAGTAGTCAAAAATATACAAGACAGTTTGGAGAGGCTACAACATCAGGTACATGGATGGTAAATATGGTCAACTCAAAAATGGTTATATTTTGTTGGTCAACATGGGGGATTGGTCAAATATCCTTGTTTTTGTGTTATTGGGACAGCCGGGTGGCAAAGGATCACTGGACCAAAAGAGAATGACCACCGAGGGAAACCTTGACGCACAGGTGACAACATCGACGTGAGACCATCCAGAGAAAAACATCATCTTAACCATCACTACATAAACTTGGTTGTTGAAAACAATTTGTGAAGGCCTGGACCATGATGGTGAATGCCTTCCACTATATATGCCCTCAAGTTTCCGGTCTCGAGTGACGAGAAGAAACAAAGCTGTGGATATTTGGATGGCCGCACAAAACGGACACTCCTCCGGATGCTGCCTTTCTTACAACAAAATGACTGTGTTAGAGGCAAGAGCGTGGAATGCCGTTTTCAAAATGTAAGCACAGAATTTTTCTGGGGAGAACCAGGAGAGAGCGAGTAAACCACTAACAGTGCACAGGAACTGCCTAGACAATTTCATTACTCGTGCAAATAGGATGTAGAATGAGTATAAATTCCTGCACTACTTACATTCTTCACCTAGAGAATAATTCCGGATAACCTAGATGGATGTTAAAGTGATGAGCAGGTGAACCGCTGTCCTAATCAAGATCGAACAGTTCAATGGAAGGCCGTTACCGGAGGGTCAAGTGGGATATCAATATGATGGCCGACTATTATTGGAGCTTGATGAGGGATATTCCAGTCGCTATGCACAGTAGATCGTCTATGAAGAGAAAGTTACTACCATTGTAGGTATGTTTACATTAACTAAACCCATTCCTTCTAATACATTCATTGTTGTCCCATATTACTCTTTATTCATAGTTGTATTGTATGTTTAACATATATCTATCAATGACATGTATCATATCATGCGATTTGTTTCTCTCCCTTCATATATCCAATGATATATATATAAATCTATATATTTATATATTATATATATTATATATAGTATATATAGTATATATTATAATATACTTATTATATATATATATATATATAGTATATATATGATTATATATATTATAATATATAATATATATATATATTATATATATATATATATATATAATATGGTATAATATATATAATATTATAATATATATATATATATATATAATACATATATATTATATATAATTATGTATATATATATATATATATAAGTAATATATAATACCCAATAATTTTCGTTCCGATACCGATTACCATATCCGATGACATCGCAGTACTCACGAATTTTTTCGCTACTGATTGCCCGATACGATACCAAATTTTTGCCGATACCTCGATAGCCGATTACCGATACTTAACTTCCTATAAAGTGGCCTAATATATATGATATATATATATATATTAATATTATATATATATATCTAAATATATATATATATTATATATAATATATATATATTATATATATAATATAATATATATTATATACCGAAGCATGGTTAATGAAACCATACTATTCTCTACACTGCAGCGGTGCCCAGGCCATAACCTGCTCGCGCATATATAAGAGTCATCGACGTTCTGATTAAAAACATAAAAATAATTTTAAAAATTATTATATAATATATATATATATATATTATATATATATATTTATATATATATATATATATAATAGTATATATATATATTATATATATATATATAATATAGCTATCGTATATATAAATATATATTATATATTATATATAATATATATATAGTATATATATATTATATATATATATAGTAAAATATATATATAGTATATTATATAGATATATATATTATATATTATCTATAGCCGTTTTCCTTTTTATTTGTATTTGTGCCTTCCGAAATGTAAGAAAATTGCCTCGAGTGCGTTCGTCTTTTGTCAAACTACCGGAAAAATCGCAAGAAATTCTCACCAAACTAAGGAATTCCTTAATTCTGTAAAGTTGCTATTTCCGTGCTTGCCGAATTTTAGCACGTTCATACGAAAAAATGTAAACAAACAATATGGCGTCGTGGTAGGCCTCGAATTGGTGAATGTTTCATCAATAAAATCAGTTTAAATCTAATTCTTCCAAATGGATAAACTCCAATCAACAAACTAGTGATCCATATTTGTAATATTGAATCATTATTTGTAATTTTTTATTCTCTAGTTTATTTCCAAAACCACGTGCTCCATCATCCAACAGCTAATTTCCAATTGTTTAATAAACAAAAGTAAACCAAACGAAATCGCGGTCGTTTAAACACAGGGTTCACGACTGAAATTTTAAATTTGAATCCTGACTATCCCTGACGCAAATTAAGCAAATTTTCTCTGATCCAGCATGTCTCGTTATTTTTGGCGTTTAAAATATCTATTCATTTTTGCAGCCTATTTACTCAGCTCATCGACATTAATTATTGAACATTTACTTTTAAAAATTTTTCAATCACATGGACTGAATTTAAAAAAAAAATATATTTTTTTTGTATCATGCTATACTTCCCCATAGCCGTCCAACGCACTTTTTTTATTTTTTTCAAAAACTTTGCTTTTTATTTATACAAAAATGAAATAAATTTGAAAGCTTACATTTAATAGCTTAGTTGATATACGTCCACTGTGATCACAAAAGTTCTAAATGGAGAGATTTAGGTTAACTTTGTTTTAACATCTTTCTCTGCTCTTCAAGTTTATTGATCTGTATGAATAATTGAATAATTTTCTTTTTTTCTTTGAGATGTTCTTCATATCTCCTATGGCAGCTCTTACATTTGTCACCATTTTTTGAGTGAAAGGAACTTTATGAATACTTTCATAAGATCTTATAGCATTGGTGCACTTTCTTTGAGAAAATCAGACTATGCTCTTTCAGATTCTTTACTAAAATTGCTTTATTTACAGAAAACCCTCCTTCCACTGTCGCCATTTCCATGCGAAAATAGTCCTAATTTAATAATTTGCCACAATTCCGCATAACATTGATTCCCAGGTACTATAGAAGAAAAAAATTCATCAAGTCTGTTAGAAGAACAGTCACCATCCAAATATATTTTGAATTTTAATTCAAGGGTAGAATGAGCTTCACTGCAAAGTAGAGTGTATTGTGCTTTTGCTTTATCAGCAACAAGAAATCTGGTGATTCGGCTTATTGGTGTACAAGTTGCCTCTAGCTAATGAAAGCAAATTCTTTTGTTCCGTTGTTCTGGCTGATTGAAAATTATCCGAGATCCAATGATGAGAGCCATTGGACAGGCTTGTACTTCAGAGGACATCTTCTAATATCTTTTCTGTCATTTTGATTAGCACAATCTGGCATTCAAGTTTGAATTTTAGGATATTACTTTCATTCGAAGTGACCTCTTTGAGAAGTTTTTTTTGTTTGAAATCCAAGATTATACCTTTACATCAACGCAAATTGTCCTTTGTCATGTAACCTCTAATACAAATAAGCTAGTTGTTGTAGCAGGCATTTTTAGTGGACTTAAAAATCTTTCCATAATATTTAGTACGCAGACATTGTAAGTGGGTCCTGACATTTGGAACTTTCGTGAAAAAATTGATTCAACGTTCTAGGAAGCAATCTTTTAAAAAGCAAGTTTTGCATTTAAGAATACACTCTTTGGTTTGAACAGATAAACATTTTGTATATGGTTTGGGTGTTTTGAGAGACTTTAGCCCTGTCCACTGAAACAAGATTCGCAAAAATCACTTCGTCAAAACCTCAAAACAAAAAAAAAAAAAAAAAAAAAAAAAACCACACACGTTCAAAAAGTATAAATCCCTAAAAAGAAAAGATAAAACAGATTAAGTCATGAAGTCCATCACAGTCTAAAAACACGATTCATATACCACTGCACTTCAATCGGAGGATAAACTGGAACAACCTCTACCGGACAAGAATAGTGATAGAATAGTAAGGTAATAGTGAACTAAAACAATAGAAAGAACAGGAAGAAGTAGATTATGAAGTCCGTTCCTTCGCCATCCTTTCATTCACTTATCAAATGCATCTCTCATTCCCACATTATATGAAGTAAAGGAAAAAAAATATATCAAAAATGAGCAACTTGCCATGGATCATTCTTCATATGTTTTGAAAATTTAAAATTTCCCCGGATTTTTTTGGAATTTCCCTGACTTTCAGAATATCTTTAAATGCTTCGCTGATATTCCCTGACGGAAATTTTTTCCCTGACGTTCCAGAACGAGTAACCCTGAACCAGGGAAATTACTACTAAAACTGTGTGATCATTTCTTATCGAGCGTAAAGCACAAATGACGATGAACAAAAACGAAACGGTCTAAATTAAAAGCAAAAGAAATACTAAAAATTTATTCTATCGCAAACGCTTCGTAATATTACAATTATGATTAAAGGATAAAGAACTAAAGAAATTTAGTTCCATGTTTAAAGTATAGTGGACTGTGCTAACTTCTATTTTATACGAAGCCCACTTAGATACTTTTAATTGAACTAATTTCTGTTTTCTATCTCCTTTAAGCATAAAATTGCAGGTCTAAGGTCCCGCATACACAAGCCCTTGTTATTTGTTCTGATTGGAAGTTTTTCCATGAAGAAATCACTATTCTCTGTAAATTTTTTCTAGTTTACGCTTTAATCCTTAACCGTTTTATACGTTTTTTGCTACTTTTTTACACGTTTCTTCGATATGCCACTTATCGCTCTAAACTACTTGCAATCTATGATGTTCCTAAACTTCCCTTCTTATGGCTCGGCTTCCCTGCATTGGACCCCTTTCCATTGATCTTCACTTCAGATTAGAAGTATCTTAAACAAAAACTTTCCACAATGCCAATTTCTTATATCTTTTATTAACAAACCAATTGCAGTTCTTTTAAGATTCAAAAAAGCATCCCCATGAACTTGAGGTCACACATCGTTTATAAATGATAAATTGCCCAAACTTAAGATCGCTATGTCGGTCAAATAACTTTTCCTACAACTAAGATGAGGCCTTCAAACGCAATGGATCTCCTTTCGAACTAATGCTCCCCACTCTCAACCAGAGAATTTAGCTGTCAGGGATCACTTGACCTCAATAGGCACAGTAAATCTCTTCAAAAATTCTTCATTCTTCAAAAAATGCTTCTAAAGGTGAAGAACTTAAAAAATTTGGAAATCTTTTTAATATAAAGCACACTTAAACCTACACTTAATATCCATAAGACTTCTTTGGTACTCCTGATGCCTGAACTAATTCCTGAATTTCGTGCAAAAACAACCACGATTTCTTACGAAGTTTACTTTGGTTACAAACAATTTAAAATCAACTGTTTAATGGAGCTCGTCGATTTCGGGATAAACAAATAAAACTAATAACAAAAGGTTTATATTACAAAAATATTGATCAACTATTGTGAATAGAGTTTATCGATTTGGAAGAAATTGATTTAAGGGTATTTATGGAAGAAATATTCATCAATTCAAACGGGCTTACACGCCGCCATTTTTTGGTTTTATCGACATTTTCGTAAGAAACGTGCTAATAATTCCGCAATCATCGGGTAAATAAAGCAAACTTAATAGAATTAATGAATTCTTAACGTCTGTTAAGGCATTTTTTACGATTTTGCGGTTTAACAAAAACGAACGTAAACTCGAGCATTCTTACGTTTTTGAAGCACAAATAAAAACAAAACCCCATATGAACATATAGTCGGTCAGATGAGATAGGCTGAAAACTTCAGACAAATTGCGGATATGATATAGATATATATATATATAGTTATACTTATTTATATATATATAATATATAATATATATATATAATACTATATATATATATATATATATATATATAATATATATATATACATATAATAATATATATTATATAATGCAAAATTAAAAAAGAAGAAATTTAAAACTATTAATATCTAGAAAGGGTGAAGCTACCCTTCTCGAATTCGTCGAGTCATATGAAGTAAATTTTTTAAATTCTCTTCGTCTGAGGAAGCAATGGGCTGAGAAAACGCTATCAAATCTAGCCTTTCCCGTGAATGGTGTGATGAAAGCTCAAAGCCTTTCAACTACCTAACACCACCCGTCAGCAATGTGGGACATGGTACGTATATATAAGATAGTATATATATATATATATATATATATATTATAAGTATATTATATATAATATATATATATATATATCAATTTCAAAAGTTTTAAGTAAGTATCGGTAAAGGTATTGGCAAAATTTTGCCGATACCGATACCGATACTCACACTCACACAATTACCGATACCGATACCTCAAAATCGACCGTACACCACGGACATCGATACGATACCTATGGTTCGGTGCATCACCATAATAATATCATATATAATATATATATATATATATATATATATAAATATATATATATATAATATATATATATATATATTATATATATATATAATATCTAATAATGTGATAGACCCTCTTGATAAGGTAATAAACACCTAAAATTTTAGCAAACTGTGTGTACACACAATATTTACAAATGCGATGTGAATGCAAAAACTGATTACATTTTGGGAATCAGCACATCAATAATCAATTGCGAAACCCCGTCAAAGAAATTTCATGTTATATACAAGTAATAAACAAAAAAGTAAATAACTATTCTTACCTATAGCAAACCATCAGCATAAAAAATAATTAAATAAAAGTAAATTGAATTAATATATTTAAACTAAACTTCATTTCGAATAAGCTCTAAGGTTAAAATGACAACATTAGCAGTTCTCCATTTTCAGGATCACCTATTTCTGTGGCTTCATAAATCATTTCCCCCTGTTCTAAATATTCTTTCACTTTCGACGGTGGAGCTGAGAGGTTGAAAGGTATTTTAATGCTAGTTTTTTTCAAATTCATCCAAAACATTTCATGTTTTCCACCAATGAAGGGAAATCATTGTCTTCACTGGTCAAATTAGGCAAACTTATATATTTGTTTAATTCTTGATGTAATCCCGTATGTAGCCTTTTACTTTTATGTCATAATCACATCCGTCAGAAGAATGGACTTCTTTTTACTCTCGACTTTCTTTTGTATGCCGATTTTGCGCCACTATTTCTTTATAATAATCCATAGAAGGAAGTGAAAATGGAAACTGGCTTTCAGCTTCACGTTCCCAGGAGTCGAGCTAAATTTCATGCATTTCTTTCCATGCCTAAACGACCATATTTTTTACTGATCATCTATTCATGTGAAAAATTAGTCTGATCGAGATCTTAAGAAGTAGCTACAGCAAAGATTTTCACTAGAAAACTTAAGATAGTCCTTTTTCTGCTGATTTCTTAAGCTCTTCAACGAGTGTAATGATTCCACTGAAGCTTCTTTTAAATGCCTTATTTAAAAATAGATTTATTGCTTAAATATGGACCGGGATTCACTTGGGGCGACTGCTTTACAGTTTAATGTCTGTTTTAGTGAATGTGTTGTCATTTGGGCTCAAGTAAATGGAAGTAATTTTGCTCACTAGTGAAAATCAGTCATACATTCTGGGATTGCATTCAGCCAGCGTATATTGGATGGGGAACGTTTTTGTTCAACAATCTTTTAAGCCTATGCATAAGTTATGTTACCTGCGTGTAGAATCGATCGTGAATAATTTATGCGTTGACATTCAGCTGCATCTGTAAAGTTTTAAGCTGTGCAGCTGCCGTTGCTGATTGTGAAAATGAGAGGATATGCTTCTGCAAGTAACTAAAATATCTTTAACAGACTTCTGACATATTGAAATCGTGAATGCATAGTTGCAACCAGGTGAAAAAAACATGAAATTGATAGCAGGCCACTCTCCCTTATACCAGCTACCATTTTGGCCATTATCGCCGTATCACTAAATGAATGTCTATTTTTGGAATATTGAAAAATGTAAAAGGCCCTTATGACAAATGACAAAGATTTTCGTCATATTGGCTTCAAAATTTGGCTATATTTTTATTTTTTTGGAAAATAAGTTTCTAAAATTTCAATTTTAAATTGAAATAACTTTCTCTTATGTTGACGTAATTTATGTTTAAAGCTCAATATTCGCCCCGAATAGTTCGGCAAAAAAGCCGAATACCGAAAGTCCGGTATTTGGCCGAATAGGCCGAATACCGAATACTTACTCGAATATTCGGCACATCCCTAATATATATATATATATTATATAATATATATATATATATATATATATATATATATATTATATATATATTATATATATAATATATATATATATATATATATATATATATATATATTTAGGGTCAAAGAACAAAATTTATATTAATTAATGATGAATAATAGTAGCTATTCACAAAATAATTTATTATTAGTATTTCCAAATTCATTGGGAATACCATTGCATAATGATTTGGGAATTCCCATTCAAAATAATAATATGCTACTCCAAGACAATAATTCTTTTAGTTCAAGGTAGCAGACTTATATTGGAATAGCCTGGGCAGAGTAATGCAAGAGTCCCAGTTCAAAATGTTGTAATGGCTGAGGCACCCGTTATTCTTCAGAACAATTTTGTTGCTCCTTTACAAATTGCTTTACCACCATCTGTTCCAAATAATTTGATACTACCAGCACAAAATAATGGAATGAATACAGGATATTTCTCTAGAGAATCTATACCATTATATGTCGATGTTAAAACTGAAACTGAGGAAAATTCAGCAGAATTAGATAAGGAAAAGCTTTCTGTAAACTTTCTAAACAGTGAAACTACCTGTAAAGTGGAGGTGAGTCTACTTAGATATATATAACTTATAGAGGTCGTCGAAGCAAGTTGGATTGAAATCATCAGGAAAGAGAATGGATTGGAAGAGAAAGAACAAGCAAAGTGTAAGGACAGAAGAACTTAATAAGGGCTCTGTTTCCATCTACTCCTTACACATTCGCAGGAGAGTTTTTCTATCAATTTGGACTAAATCAGATGGCCAGTTAGTTTAAAGATTTTAAAAATTTTGGCAAAATGAGAAAAATAATTTACGATCTTTAAAATTCACTTTTAGATTAAAATAAGTAAATATTATAATTAATAAATAAATAATAAATTGGGTGTGGAGCGGCATAACTTTCGATATCTGTTCTTTTTTGAAATTTTGGAATTTACAAGTCATTTGGCCATATGATAGAGAAAATCTACTTGGACTACGTCTCGCATTTGATTTTCGACGCCTCTTGATCTTTGCCCAAACAAGAGGGCCTCAGTTATGCAGTTTCCAGGAGCAGGAGTCCTCCTCAACTGTTGCTTTTCTTAATAATAATGAAAATAATAATAATGAATAATAGTGACAGTAGTGAAAGTGATAACATTATGGTGATAATAATAATATTTAATATAGTGAGTAGTGGCGCATAGTAGTGAAATATAGTGTAGAACATATTAATATTAGTTTTAAATCATAGTAGCATAATAGTAATAATAATAACAATATTAAAATACATTGATTAGTAGTGATTGATAGTGGAATATATTGAATTTGTGTTTGAAATATAGTGTTTAGTTTTTAATAATATTAATAATAGTGATAATGATAATATTATATGTATATGGTGTATTTTGTTTGTGTATTTATATAATGTATGTATGTATATGCTTTTTTTTTGTATTTAATTATTTTATTTATTCAAAAAAACACCCGGGTAGCTCAGTGGGAGAGCACTCGCCAAACAAAGCGAGGGTCCCAGGTTCGCAACTGGTCGGGTGGGAGAATGTGAGCTGTTCTCTCCTTGGGCTTGGCTCCGTCCTGCTCGGGTAAATTGAGTACACCCCTCCTAGCTATTAGGGCTCGATGCGCCGGAAGGGGGTGGTGTTATTTTCTGTAAAAAAAAAAAAAAAAAAATATATATATATATATATATTATATATATATATATATATATATATATATAAATATATAATTATATTATATATATATATATATAATATATATATATATATTATATATTATATATATAAATACTGTAAATATATATAGGTATATATATATATATATATATATATATATATATATATATATATATAATATATATTAATATATATATTAAAAAATATATATATATATATAATATATATATAACTATATATATATTATATATATATATATATATAATACCGTATATAATATATATATACTATATATATATATATATATATATATATATATATAATATATATATATATTATAATATATATATATATCTATATATATATTATATATATATGATATTATATTTTATATATATAATATATATAATATAATATAATATATTCATCTTAAAGTGTAAATAAAACAAAGTATCCTCGTAATTAGCTTTGTGTTAGAAAGTGTAAGGTGCATTGCGTCGCTATGAATGTATAAGAATACCGTAACGCTTTGCATCGAGAGAGTCTTTCCTTGAGTGTCGTGAGAGAAGGTCGTGTTTGTGCAGGCTCTAGCGGGAGTGGGATATTGTACTCGGAGCCTTGTTTGTGTTTCATGTAAAAACGGTGATGTGTTTTTAATAATTAATTTATGCAGCCATATCAATATTTATGTTAAGAAATATATAACATAAATCTCTCTTGTCTTTTAATGTCTTGAAGTGACATATATTATTCTGTTCTACGAAGCTAGAATTTATCAAGTCTTGTATCCATTTATATAAAGTGAATGAAATCGTTGTTGATCTTGTTTTGAAAATTCGCAAGTGAAGAATCTCCCTCGTTTATGTTCCTATTACGGAAGTTTATTTTATGTTCTCATTACGGAAGTATCGTAATCTCTCATCAGGCTGTACTCCAGGTAAAACACATTCCGACCTTGTTCCAAATCTCTCCCACTCACATCCATTATATTATATGACTCGATTATTATGTGATTAAAGAAATTTTGTACATTTATATGATTCAAGAATACTATATCCTTATTGTTAAGAATATTACTTTATTTTAAGAAAGACGTTTACAAGATTATTTTATGTGTAATAAAAGGATAAAAAATTACTTTTCTACATATCATTTTATTGAATGCATATGACGTAATAGATTATTAAAGTTTTTTTTGTAAGAAGTCCATTATCATTCTCCTCGTTTTGAAGCATTCTTAATTTCTCAAATAAGCGTAGATTTATTTCCGTGTGTCCACCAGTCAAACCTAAAGAGCTTAATCTTCAAGAATTCCGATCCTACCATATGGGCTTATACACGTGTCAAGAAAAGCAAAGACCTGTAATATAATGAAAGAGTTATAGACACAGGGGAAAGAAGAATTTGGCTGTCCCGTGACAGAGACTTGTTTATTTATTGAAGGGAACTGGCTGTCCCGTGACTGAGGATTATTTGTGGACTATTTTGTGGACAAATCTGTCATTGATATTTCAAGATTTCTGAGGCCTACAAATCATCATTTTGTCGAATGACAAATTCTTCTCATCTCTTCTACGCTAATAAATCTACCGAAGATTATAAAAGTTTCTCAATCAAAAAGATTGATGGCGACCGAAAGAAGTGGTCTACTACGTTGATGCCTCCAAGATTTCTTCAAGAATATTCGTCGTTCTCCATGGTTGAATATCCAGTTTGCGACATCCATTTCTCCTTCAAGACAGATGAGGATATCTATTGATGATACACAGGATAAATAAAAATAGTTTGTATACTGATATCAGGTATAATATATATCTAAAGGTCTGTAAAAATATCTAATTATATTTTTTTTGTATTAATCAATAATTTATTTATTTAAGAAACAATCTTTTCTTTATTATAATAGTGTTCATTATTTTAGTGAAGTCAAATCATTTATTTAATGCGCAGTTTATGTATCAATAATTTATCTGTTTTCTGATTGGTTCCCGCACGTCTACCGATGTGACGTCATTATAATTATATAGTAGCCTCGTTCATGAAAATATTTGTTCTTCCATTTAAACACACATATGTTTAAATATATTTCTTAAAAATCATATTTGTTTCCAAATATTGTTGAAAATATCTCTTATATATCATAGTATCAGCTATTATATATTTTTTAAGAAAATTTTGTGATTTTATGTACTTCGTCAATATTTCAATAGAATATTTGTTTAACGTATTCAATATAGTAAAAAGAGACCGTTTTGAGGCTAGCACTTTCTTCTCTTTGACTGTCAAGAATCTAGTTATTTCTGGATTCACTACCGCAATTAAGAAAATTTTTGAAACGGTAAATTCTCATCTCAGAGAATAATTGTTGTTATTGTTTTTTTTTTAAATCTTTTGTAATAATTTTCAATATAGAAGTATAATATAGTTAAAAATTACTATATAATCTCAATATATATATATAATTTAGTAATTATATATATAAATAATATTTCATTATATATATATATATATATATATATATATATATATATATATATATATATATATATTATATATATTATATATATATATATATATATATATATATATATATATATATATATATATATATATATATATATATATATATATCTACTATCTGATTGGGATAGGTTAAAGATAATATATTCTAAAGAAGCTCTGGGAAATTTGCGGGTGGAGTAAGTTTTTTTTTTAGGCTTCACGAATGTGTGAATATTGGGGAATCTTTTCTTTTGTAGCAATAAAAAATTGCAGTAATATTTCTTCTTTCTTTTCTTCTCTTACTGAATGAGAGAAAAGTTATTTTTTTTTATATAATCCACAAATATTCGGGTTTCACAACTCAAAGAAATTTCTCACCTCGTTAAAGGATTGTATGCTGTGAAGTGTGCTATCTGTGAGTGTGAATCGAATCAGCGCTATCAAAAATAGCTTCTCTTCCCATTCAAGTGGGAGAGTGGATGATCCATTATTAGTATTTATATATATATATATATATATATATATATATATATATATATATATATATATATATATATATATATATGTATCATTTCTTGTTGTATTTATTTTTTTGTATTGTGTTTTTAGAAATCTTTTGTGAAGAAAAGAGAAACTTCTAAGTTCTTCGATCTGGGTCCCGTTCGTTATTGACAAAGCATTCAAGTGGCTCAAGAATCTTCGCTGAGGATTCTACCCACCCAAAGCGGCGTAAGGTAGACAGGAAATTGAGTCTATTATTATTTTCTCATTATTATTATTATTTATTTTATTATCGATTTTAACAGTGAAGGCAAATGCCCTTCTCTTTTAATATTTTCTAATGTATATGCTGGATATCGCGTGCAGTATATCGAAATAATCGACAGGAAGAGTGCAGTTTTGTAAGTTTTGCGTTTCTAATTATCTCATTTATTTTCTTTATATTCGTTTGTATATGTTTCTTTTTTTGTGTTGTCCATTTCCATTTTCTTAATATTTTTCATTCATGTCCACCGACGACATTTCCAATCTCGACAACATTTCTGATAATCCTAACGCTAATAATAGTGTCATTGTGGAGCAAAATTCGGGTGACGAAAACGTAGCTCAAAATATTTCTTCGGCTGATTTTTCTCTTAATTCAAGGACCATGCAGCATCCAGTTCTTAACATTGACAGGTTATCGCATTCACGGCCGAATGTTCCTCTATTGATAGGGTTTATTAATAATAATTGGCACGGGCCTGAATTATCCTCCTGGTTTAATTCTGTTGATGCTTACTTCGCAGATGAAGGTATTACAAGCGATGTAGAAAAATTGAGGGCTTATATAAGGTTTGTTTCTCAAAAAGAAAGGTAATGTGGCTTACCTGGTTCAAAGTACGCCAGAACTTAGGGGGGCTGTTTCATGGGAGTCATTTAAAAATGATCTATCATTAGTTCTCAATCTGCTAGTTTCTAAATCCACGTTTGAAACGTTCAGTGACTTCGTAGGTACCAAGTGGTCTCCTAATCACTCATTGCCTGAGTTCTTAACAGAGGCTCAAAATGCATTACAATCGTTCATCGATTCTGCCGCCTTATTACACGATATAAAGTTTAGTGACGAACAGCGTCGTCTCCTCTTATTTGCTAATTTATATTCGAATGCAAAACCTCAATTCCAAAAGATTATTCATGAAGACTTTTGTATAGATAACTCAATACCTCAGCAGGTACAAACGTATTTACGAAAGACAAGTGTCTTAAATAATGGTAAAATAGCTTCTTCTTTTAACAGAGCATCAAATTCTGTTCAGTCGAGTCCGGTGTATGCCACGCAATCAGAGAAAATATCTTCTTCTCCCTCAACACATCAATCTTATAATGTTAAAAGTGTTCCAAGTTTCTATCGTAATCGTTCTTCTAATGTGAATAATTCTGTTGCTAGGAGTCCTAATGTAAGAAAACCATTGTTCTGCCGTCGATGTGAAAATAATGGCCATGGCACTGCTTCATGTATCTTTCGTCCTTTTTGTAGTCTTTGTTTCAAAAATCATCCTAGGGGTTCGGAAGTTAAATGCCGGGGCACAATTTGGCAACCTCTTTCTGAGGAAGGTTTACGTCGTGTTAGGGTTATAAATCATTCAAATCATCCCAATTATTCCAATAATAGTAATAATTTCTCTCAAAAACACTCCAGTGTTAATCATAATCAAGCTAGTTTTGGTAAAAATACGCTTGTTCAAGGAGGGTCAAATTCACGTTTTGACAATGCTCAAAACAATCCTAGAAGTTATTATAATGGGAATCAGGGTCAAAATATGACAAGATCATATTCCAAGGGTGCCAATAATGTAAATAAGGGGCGTAATATGCGATTTAATAACGGTGAAACCGCGGTACGAAAACCCGAAAACAGAATAGTGAGAAATGAATCACCGCACTCGTACCGATTTTCTGAAGAGAATCCTGAAGTTCAGGTAAGTTTTCTGGATCCTAATTACGATCCTAACGCAAGTTTTTATAATAAATCTGATAGAAATAATTCATTTGGGCACGAATTCACCCAAGTTAATCCTCATTTTTCGCACGATTTCTCCCGAAACCGCTGTGCAAATCTGCGTAATCCGCATCGTTTTTCTAGTGATTCTGTTCGTTCTTCTTCGTCTAGGGGTCATTTTTTTTTAATAGGACCACGCATTATCAGTCTCGCAATGTGGTGGTCCAATTTAGAGGCGAATATTGTTAATATAGTTCATTCAAATCCGTGTCTCACTGATGTAAATAGTGTTGAAGACAATCCTATTATTGGGAAAAGTTATTATGTTAAGATCGATTTAACGGTCGAATATGAGTTTATATATGGTATAACGTCGTACATTGATTTAGGTAGTGGAGTCTCGCTTCTGAGATGGAAGGTATTCGAGAATTTAAAGAAGTCGTATCCTCTCAAGTTAGAAGAAAACAACATTGTTTTAAAATCTATTTCTGGTAACGTCATACAAAATTTGGGACGTGTAAAACTCCAAATGATGTTAAATAATCGTCTGTTTAATATACATGTAATTGTTGTTGGAGATCAATGTTCGTTCAGCGGAAATATGCTTCTTGGTACGGATATTTTAGGTTCCTTACCGGTAGTTTTCGATTTTAAAAATGAGTGTTTATATATGAATGAACATATTGGGTGCACACAAATTCCTCTGGTTGTTTATGATCCATTAATCTATGATCCAAAAACTAGTATTGATCCTCGCATGTACGATAAATCGCATCCACTTTTTGAAGAATCAAATATCAATTTCGTTCGTTCTCCGTCTAATTTAAGTCATCTTAATTTTGAAGATGAATCTCTTGTTCATGAATTATCCATTTATAACGATCAATGTTATGAGTTGTTATTGCCGAACACAGTTAAGTTCGAGGCCTATTCTAGCGCCATCCTCTCCGTCGATATTCGTTCTCAGGCAGGAACTTCGCCGCCTAATGATATACATCTCGTAAGTGAGAAAAATTCTATTTCAAATGTTCTTTTTGCAAATGTCCTTAGTACAGTAATAGATGGTACTATGCTTATTAAATGTGTAAACTTCAGTCCGTCCGCTATTACAATTGATAAGAATACAGTTGTTTCTTATGCTAATCCTCTCTCTATTCGTAGTTCATATTCTAATGTAAATAAAATAGAATCGTCTCAGGGTCTATCTGATGATCAACTTCGCAATGTTTATAAGGAAATTTTACTTTCCAAATCGAAGAAAGAATCTGATTTATTGGTATTGCAAGACGTTGCTCAAATGGAGCAGATCTTAGATTTTCTTTTAGCACATAAAGATGTTATTGCTTTAGGGGATGATAAAGTCGAATGTTGTCCATTAGGGGAATTCAAAATAGAAATTGTGCCCGACTCACCCAAATATTTTTACACCCCAAGCTATAATCTCCCGCATAAGTTTCAAGCTGACATTAACAACTGGATTGATGACAGCATCTTGAAGGGGTACATCGAGCCATCTGACTCTCCCCATTCGAGTCCTCTCCTGGTAATCCCCAAAAAGGATTCTGCGAAGCCCAGGATCGTTTTGGACTATAGAAAATTAAATAAATATATAGTCCCCATTCAATTTCCAATCCCGAGGATTCAAGATACATTGTCTAAGTTAGGTAGTTCCAATGTGTACACTTCGCTCGACTTACTTACGGGCTACTATAACATAGCAGTCTCTCCTGAGAGTAGACCCTACCTCGCTTTTTCTTCTCACCGCGGACATTGGCAGCCTAAAGTTCTTCCGATGGGGGTGCGAACGGCGCCTAGTACTTTTTGTAAAATCATGGAATTAGCTCTTTCTCATTTATTAGGAATTCATGCATTAATTTATCTCGATGACATAATTGTGTATTCGAAGGATATAGAATCTCATTATGAGAGTCTCAGTTTAGTTTTTGCCGCGTTAAAGAAAGCGAAACTAAAAGTGAAATTGGAGAAGGCAAATTTCTTTAAACGTTCGTTAGTTTATTTAGGGTTTATGATCAGTTCAAAAGGTTTATCTGCTGATCCTGTAAAGCTACAAGCTCTAAAGTCGTTTCCGGTTCCCACCGATGTATCCTCTGCTCGTTCTTTTCAATTGGGTTTTGTTTCGTTTTTTTCCGAAAACATGGTGCCGTCTTTCTTCAAGCATTGCTTCAACCATCACATCTTATTCAAAAGAAAGCGCTAAATTCGTTTGGCTTCACGTGAGCACAGATAGCTTTTGATAGCATTAAACACAAAAGTTAATCATCGAACCATTGCTTCAATTTCCGGATTTTAGTAGGGAATTTATCATTTCTACGGACGCGAGTAATATCGGTTTAGGTGCTGTGTTGGCACAGAAGGATGATCAAGGTAATGACCGTCCTGTTTCCTTTGCTTCTCGTACGTTGAGTAAAGCAGAGAAGAACTATTCCTACCTGGAAAAGGAAGCACTGGCTATTACTTGGTCTTTAGCTAAGTTTAGAAACATAGTTTTCGGTTATAAAATTCGTATTTATACAGATCATCAACCTCTTGTTGCTATTTTTAAGAATAAAGACTTAAATAATAAAATGGCAAGATGGGCCATCAAAGTTAATTCGTTCAATCCTGAAATCTTTTATATAGAGGGAAGAAAGAATATCTGTCCGGATTACCTCTCTCGTTTTCCTACCTCTCTCGCTCCCAATTCATTCAATCCCCAGTGTTGATTATTCTTGTATCACAAAGAAGTTTTTCAATCTTACGTCCGATGTAATAAAAACGGAGCAAAGAAAGTGTCCAAGACTTTCTCCAATCATTAATTCCATTAAAACAAATGGTCAAAGTATTAATTTTCCTCATGTTCTCATCCACGATATTTTATATTATGTTACAAAGGAAATGCAATATCTCATAGAAGTTCCCGAATCGCTTGTTTATACAGTTCTTAGTCTTAATCATTCTAGTTTAGGGGCTGGACATTTGGGTCACGTGAGAACCGAAAAACGTATCCGAGAACGGTATATCTTTCCAAAGATGTCAAAGTTAGTTTATGATTTCTGTAGAGAATGTTCTTCATGTCTTAGGGTGAAGGGTAATATACCTAAGAAAGCGCCCATATTCAAGTATCCCGTTCCATACCAGCCGTTCTGCAGAGTTCACACCGATATCATAGGACCTTTACGTCCATACTGACATTATCGGACCTTTACCTCCATGTAAAGCGTCAGGTGCTAAATATATTCTTGTTTTTAAAGATTCTTTAACTCGTTACGTTGAGTTATGTGCGATTCCGTCTCATAGTGGTATTCATATTGCTAATGCTTTGCTTCATAGGGTCATTGTGAGACATACAACACCAAATGTGCTTCTCAGTGATCGAGGGGGTGAATTTGTCTCGTCGTTCTTTAAGCAATTATGCAAGCTTTGGAAGATTAATAAGGTAGAGATAACCGTTCGCTCACCTATTTCGAACTCGTTGATAGAGCGTGCCAACTTGCAAATTGAGAATTATTTACGTCATTACGTGAATGAAAAGGGTAATGATTGGTCTAATTTCCTTCCTTTCGCTCAATTGTGTATTAATTCTTCTTATAATGAGACCATAGGGGACTCGCCTCATTTCATTTTATTTGGGTACTCAAAAAGATTACCTTACGATGTAGAGAACTACGTCACTCCGTTTACGAATCCTGATAAGAATTTTTGTCCCACTCATGAAGAGTTAAAAGATATAGTTATTAGAACTAATTTAATTCGTGAGATAGCGAAAGAAAATTTAGAAGTAGAAACAAGAAAGTTCGTAGAAAGACAGCATAAGAAAGCTGAAGATAGAAAGATCTTAGTCAGTCGGTCGTAGGGTGTTTATTCTTGATGTAAAACCTGCAGGAGTATGTAAAAGCTTTTCTCCCGTTGAGAGGAGAGAAAAAAGAAAGAAAGAAAAGAGGGTAGTGAGGGGGAGTGAGGGGCAAAGGTAGAGGAAAGATGAGAAAAAAGGGAAGGGCAAGGAGAGGTATAGGAAAAAACGGGAAGTAAGAGAGAGGGAAGATAGGAGGAAGGGAGAAGGGGAAAAAGGCTATAAAAATAGAAGAGGAAAAAAGGAGAAAAGAGGGAAAGAGAAGGAAACTGCAAGAAGGGCGAAGAGACATAAGGGCGAGCTGGGAGCCTCCGGTGCTAGAAGGAGAAAAAAGAGCGGGAAAAAGAAGAAAGGGAAGAAAGAAAGAAGGAGAAGAACGATAGGGAAAGAAGGTAGAAAAAAATAAAAGAAAGTAGAAGAGAGAAGACACAGGGCGAGAGCAGAATGCGAGAAAGGAAGGTGCGCCTTCTTTGGAGAAGTAAGAAAAGTGTGGGGACCCATTTTAGAGTTATTGGTATTCTCGGAAGAAACAGGTTTATACTTCAATGTCTCCAGACATCTCGTGAAATCGCCGTCCATAGCGACAATTTTAAAATCGCGCCAGAGCCGATTTCAGATCAAAATCATTGTCCAAATCCAAATCTCTCTTCTGTGAAGGATAGTAATCCGAAACAAGTGCATTTTAATGATAAAAATGTTGTAAATGATCAATCTGACAGTATAAATTCAGATGATGAAGAGTCTGAAGTTGTTATGTTCCCTCATAATTCTTCAAAGTGTGTAAATAAAATGCCGTCTGTTCAGCAGCAACAAGATAATCATAGGTATTCTAATTCGTCTTTTCATGATCCTGTAAGGTCATTGTCTAATCCTAATTCTCAACAAAGTGTTCATGATAGCTCGCAGGAGTGCTCATTTTTGTCAGATAGTGTTCCAAAATCTTCGTTTTCTGGTTTCGAAAATCAAAATGAGAGTGTAAATAGTTCAAGTTTTTATAAGTCTAGTTCGTATTCTGATGATTCCGATGGTAATTTCGCTCCATATCAAGGCTATCAGGGCCCTCGTATCCAAAGCCCTAGATGGTTACGTTCGAGTAATAAAGTATCAAATACTCATAGTACTCCTATTTCTCAAGACGATCCAAGTCAAGCTTCTTGTTCTCATTATCCTACTGATCGTTCGTTCTCAGAATAGTTCTCAGGTTTTTCTCTGTCAACGCAAACTGCATTTGTCATGTTGATTGTTTTGATAGAACAATGTTGATATCGTATGTGTATATATTTGAAGGTATTATCTGTTAATAATCAATCTTAAAAACGATGTTATTATTCCTGTACCTGAATTGCTGAGAAGATAACGAACGAAGATCTTGAGAAGAATGAAGAAGTTTTTGTTTTTCTTATTTATTATTGTATTATAGATTTTATGTTTATGAGTAATTACGAAGTAGCTTGTTTTAGAGTAAACATATCTGTCCCAGAAATGTAAGTAGAATTTACAAGTGTAAATATTTTTCTGAAGGGGGGAGCTTTTCTTTCCCGACTCTATATATATATATATTTCATCTTACAGTGTAAATATATATATATTATATAGCCTATATATTATAATATATATATATATATATATATAAATATATATATTATATATATATTTCATCTTAAAGTGTAAATAAAACAAAGTATCCTCGTAATTAGCTTTGTGTTAGAAAGTGTAAGGTGCATTGCGTCGCTATGAATGTATAAGAATACCGTAACGCTTTGCATCTAGAGAGTCTTTTCTTGAGTGTCGTGAGAGAAGGTCGTGTTTGTGCAGGCTCTAGCGGGAGTGGGATATTGTACTCGGAGCCTTGTTTGTGTTTCATGTAAAAACGGTGATGTGTTTTTAATAATTAATTTATGCAGCCATATCAATATTTATGTTAAGAAATATATAACATAAATCTCTCTTGTCTTTTAATGTCTTGAAGTGACATATATTATTCTGTTCTACGAAGCTAGAATTTATCAAGTCTTGCATCCATTTATATAAAGTGAATGAAATCGTTGTTGATCTTGTTTTGAAAATTCGCAAGTGAAGAATCTCCCTCGTTTATGTTCCTATTACGGAAGTTATTTTATGTTCTCATTACGGAAGTATCGTAATCTCTCATCAGGCTGTACTCCAGGTAAAACACATTTCGACCTTGTTCCAAATCTCTCCCACTCACATCCATTATATTATATGACTCGATTATTATGTGATTAAAGAAATTTTGTACATTTATATGATTCAAGAATACTATATCCTTATTGTTAAGAATATTACTTTATTTTAAGAAAGACGTTTACAAGATTATTTTATGTGTAATAAAAGGATAAAAAATTACTTTTCTACATATCATTTTATTGAAGGCATATGACGTAATAGATTATTAAAGTTTTTTTTTGTAAGAAGTCCATTATCATTCTCCTCGTTTTGAAGCATTCTTAATTTCTCAAATAAGCGTAGATTTATTTCTGTGTGTCCACCAGTCAAACCTAAAGAGCTTAATCTTCAAGAATTCCGATCCTACCATATGGGCTTATACACGTGTCAAGAAAAGCAAAGACCTGTAATATAATGAAAGAGTTATAGACACAGGGGAAATATATATATATATATATATATATATATATATATAATTATATATATATATATATATATATATATATATATATATATATATATATATATATATATATATATACCGTATATATATATATATATGTGAGTGTGTGTGTCTAATATTTTTTATATAGATAAGATATATACATATATATATATATTATATATATATATATATATATATATATATATATATATATATTAGGTATTATGGATTTGTAACAGGCATATAATAGGATTAATAGGAAGCTCAATTTCAGGTGTTATTGATATATGGTATTGGTGTTAAGCTTCTGAATAGAATCAAAAGTATGTATGACGATAGTGAAGCGTGTGCAAGAATAAATGGAGTCGAAAGTGATTGGTTTAATATTAATAGCGGAGTGAGACAGGGATGTGTTGTCTCCTTGGTTATTCAATTTGTTTATGTTGATGTTATGAAAGAATTAAGAGGTGGGGGTGGCAGGGGATGGTGCCACTTCACAAATCTGGGGGTTCTGAAACACTCTTGAAACTTCAGACGCATTTCAATCCTTTCAACAATAACTAAGGTATTTGAAAAGCTTATATATAACAGGTTTACTGATTACGTTATTAGGAATTCTTTAATTTGTCCCCAAAGGTTGTATAGAATCACTGATCAGCTCCTTTTATATCTATCATTATGGTTCATTATTCCAAACATTTTGCTAGCTTTATTCCACTCTTCTAAACACTGCTCTGATACTTTCAAATTACTATTGATAATCACACATGAATCTTTTTCTTCATCTAAAGACTCAAGCCTTTCCCAATACATTTTGTAATTAAAATATTATTAGAATAACTCAAGTGAAAAACTTTACACTTTTTATTGTTAAAATTCATTGCCCCCAAAAAAGTTTATTTAAATCATGTTGAACCTTTATGCTTCCTCAATGTTTTTAGCAGGATAGGCCGGCTTAGTGTCATTAGTAAACTTAGAAACTGAACATTTATTTCTTTATAAAAAACTATCAAAGTAGTTATAGAAGGGGTCCCAGCACAGAATCCTAGTGAACCCCCACTCATCGCAAACTCCCATTGTTGATTTATTATCATTTAATACTACACTCACACTGTCTCTTATTTTTCAAACACTTTGCATCCAATTATATACAGCCCCTGTATTTCCTCCTAAACCACACTGAAATAACTTGAGTCAGCCTTTTATGAGTTGCATTATCAAAAACTTTGCTAAATTCCAAACAAACAAAGTCAACTATCTTGCTTTTGTCTATGCACCTAATAATATGCATCATAAATTCAAAAAGATTCGTCTGACATGATTTATCTTGCCCAAAATCATGTTCAGAGTCTCTCAAAATTTCATTGTTGTCAAAATGTTTTCTATTTGATTTTTCAATTTTTTTTTCTAGAACATTTTCTACTAATAAGATTAAACTCATTGGCCTGTAATTTCCATTATTACCCTTGCAACCATAACTAAGAAGAGCAAAACTATCTCTACTCTCCTCTCTGACATAAGTTATATACAAACAGACACATAACTGTTATCAAACCTTTCATCTGTAAACACTAATGCACAGTAGATGTTAAAACCACTCTATCATTTATCTTAATAGGACCCATATTTCTGTTGTTATTATTAAATTTATAAAGTAAATAATTTCTTCAGATATTTATTAATATTCCTTGCCAAGTTAATTTCTGATTGTCTCTTAGATTCTTTTAATACCTGACTTTAGCTTATTCCTTATCTCCTATAAGTTTTCAAATCTATTATATTTCTGCGTTCTTTGAACTTCTTGAACCACTCACCCAGATTCCTAATTTTGTCTTACTTAAATCTTTATGTATCTCTATTATTATTATTATTATTATTATTATTATTATTATTATTATTATTATTATTATTATTTATTTATTTATTTATTTATTTTGAAAGGTAAAGCCCGAGCCTCGAGATCCAGATGATAACCTTGGAGAAACTATATATGTTGAGACAGGATGCTCCCAGCCAAAGGTAATATTAAACATTTACAGTTTTTAACTGATAACTGGGTAGGAAATTATTTTACCTTTTTTTTTAGTTCTTTAATTAATTAATTAAGCAATTTATCCCTTAAAGATGTTGCACCTACTTCAAAATACATGAAATGTATTTAAAAATGTAACTTGTATTTGAAATTAAATAGGTTATTAAGATACACTTTAAAGTTGATATTTGGGTTTATTTCTTAAGCATTTGTTTCGCTTTCAGGCTGAACCATCTGACACAGTGAAAGTGGAACCTGATGTTGATGTAAAAGTAGAGCCTATTGATACTTATATAATGAATGACGATGAAAATCCATATATGCAAACTGTGAATCAGAATGCATTAAATGAGGTGCTTACTTGTTCCAATGTGATCTATATATTGTGTTTCTACTTTTTTAATATTTTTAGTTCCGAATATTTGATTATTATCTAATACTTTTCCATTTTAATATTTTGCACATTTTAATTGATAACTAGAAAGGAAATTATTGTACCTTTTTAAAGCTTCCTTTATTATTTAAAGTAAGTAATGTATTATTATTTAAAGTAAAGAAGATGTCGCATTTACTTCATTGTAAGTGGAATGCATTCAAACATCATTTGTATTTCAATTTAAAATGTATCATTTACATAAAAATATTTTTTGGAGTTTATTTCTTAAGCATTTGTTTTCTTTCAGGCTGCACCAACTGTAATATTGAAGGAGGAGGAACCTGATGTCGTTGTAAAAGAAGAACCTCTCGAAAGTTATGTTAAAAATGATTTCAAAAATTCTGATATTCAATCTACGGATCAGAATGTTGAAAATGAGGTAACTATTCCAATTTGATGTATATATTGTTCTACTATTTAATATTTTTATTAGTTAATGCTATAACAAATTATCTGTATCTTCACTGTATATTTGAAAAAGCTTTTCAATCGGAGCTTTGGGAGAAAAATACTTTTATTTAAATTTAAAATTTCAAAATAATTAATGTCGAAGTGCTCGTTCATCCCTTGGGTCAGTCCCACAACCATCCATCATCACAAAACTCTCCCGCCCATTCACTCCTATTATGCAACTTTTTTTTCGCCTTTACCAAACTCAAACATCCCATTTCTTTACTGACTCAATCCACTTTTTCTTCGGTCCTTCAGCCGGTTGATTCTCCAGCACACTCACCACTATACATCCGCCTAACCAATCGACTATCATCTATCCTTCCCCTATGACCAAAACATTTACGTTTTTTTTTTTTTTTACACCACAACTTTTCTTCATTTTATCAGTTGTTTCGCACGCCACAGGACCCTAATATTGTACCTTTAGATCTATACCTCTTATTCCCACCATAGTTTTCACTACTATAACATTAGCAACCGGCAACTACATCCTTTTGCAGAAACTTAGCGCAACTCAAGGAACTTAGTCCTTTGTAATTCACTAATGAATTTAATTACACAGCCACTTCCCTAAATCATTCACAACTCTTACTACACACTGCATCATCCGTTCCTTTTTCATCCAACATATAACCTAGATATTTAAACTCGGATACTTGTTCCAATTGCTCACCATTCAACATGATTTCACACCGCGGACTCTAATCACTCACTACCATCACCTTACTCTTATCTATATTTACTTTCAAACCCCTCCTTTTACACACCCTATCAAACCCCTCTATCAATTCTTTCAAACTTTCTTCAGATTCGCCACACAAAACCAAATCTACAGCATAAAATAAGCAGGGCTTCTATCACTCTCTTCCATTCTCCATCAGTCTAACACCTTCCCCTTCCACCCCTACCTCTAATTCTTTCATCACCCCATTCATATACAAATTAAATAGCCAAGGAGACATAACACATCCCTGCCTCACTCCACTATTAATTTAAACCATTCACTTTCAACTTCACTTTTTTCTTACATACGCTTCACTAATCTACATACATACTTTTGATTCCAATTCAGAAGCCTACCACCACCAACACAATATCAATATCACCTGCCACAAGAGCTCCCCTTATAACAGTATATATATATATATATATATATATATATATATATATATATATATATATATATATATATATATATATAATATATATATTTATATTTTGTGTGGGGTGTAGGTGTGAGAAGAATTGATAAAATGAGGAATGAACATATTAGAGAGTTGTGTGGTGTGAAGAAAGGGGTAAATAAGAGAATAAATGAAAGTATGATTGAGATGGGTTTTTGGTCATGTGGAAAGGATGGATGATAAGTTTGGGTTTGGATAGTCGGTTGGTTAATAGTGGTGAGTGTGTTGGGAATCGACCGGCTGGGAAGAGACAGAAAAAAGTTGATTGATCGAGTCAGTAAAGGAAGGTCTGGAGGAGAGAAATGAGAGTTTGGCAGAGGCGAGAAGAAAGGTGCATAATAGGAGTGAATAGCGTGGTTTTGTGAGGGGGGGTATGGTTGTGGCCCACCTGGACCAGGGGATGAAACGCCTACACTTGACGATAGCCTATAGGTGAGGGTCCGTCGCGGTCCCGTGAAGCCTAGGGTGAATTTTCTGACTGTCGACGAAGTTTTCTCACTAATAAGGTTATTGAGGGGGCGGTAGGACATGGGGCTTTTTTTCGACTTGTGTCATAATTCTTCTATAGTATATTATTATATATATATATATTCATATAGTATAATATATATATCATATATTCATTTACCACTAAAAATTAGTATAAATGTTATTTCTAAGCGATGAAGTAAAATATAAATTTTAAAATAGTACTTTAAAGTCAATAAATGTAATGGAGCTTAACGAACGATAGATATATAAAAAGCCGTGTGGGTATATCTTTATTTGTCCTTCTTCAAAATGAAAATAATTGCGCAACGAAAGCAAAGTGTTCCAGATTCTCTTATGAACCAATGTTATATGACGAGAGAGAGAGATGCAAGGTAAAATCAAATCAAATAATAATGTAATGTTAAATGTAATCTTAAGTAAAGTAGTGTAATAAATGTAATCCAAAGTTTAATTGCAAATGGCGAAATCTCAATTAAGGAACCTTATATTAGTTGGAGAAAGGGTGAAGAAGAGGGTTTGAGTGAAGAGTTCAGCTAGAGCAGAAAATAATACACAATTGTACCGTCCGAAGATACTTGAGGGTAAGCGCAAGAAGGAGAGTTAGAGTTGACATGTTTTGGGAAAATGGCAGAAAGAATATGAAGAAAAGGACCAAGAAAGATTATTTTATTTTCTACGGAGAATAGAGTTTTAGAACCATGGAGAATGA
>JABUQX010052419.1:0-15000 GCA_015478945.1 Trachelipus rathkii
CGAGAGAGATTCTTAAAGGAGATCATGATGTAAAAAATCAGGTAAATAGTATTGGTTGACGACGTAGCTCATTGTTTATATACTTATGCACATATCGTCAGTGGTGTATTGTTATAAGGATTTCAGATTGAGAATAATTTTTTTTCTTCTCAATTTTATCGCATATCAGATTTCAGACAATCGCTTATGGTAATAATTTAATTGATTCGTACATAACAATATATATATATATATATATATATATATATATATATATTATAATGATTTTGTTTTCTTCCTCCTCTCTGACTGTTAATGTATGTATAGTGTGTAGTTTGTTATTATATATATATATATATATATATATATATATATATATTATTGAGTATATATATTAAAAATATATAGAACTATATATATATATATATATATATATATATATATAGTATATAATATAATATATATATATATAATATATATATATATAATATAAATATATATATAATATTATATGATAGTATCTATATAGTAAATAATTATATATAATAATATATATATATGTATATTATATATATATATTATAGTATATATTATATCAGAGGCGACTCTTACACTCGGAATTGCTCGGGCTTTAGCCCGAAGTTATCATTAGAGAATACGATCGACTTCTTTAACAAATTTCATAAAATTAACGATAAAAATTCTCTTTATTATTTGGGGCGAAATTGGTCAATGCAAAGAAATTATTACAAAAGGTACATATAAGCAATCATTAAACATTAGTTATTAAAAAAAATTAAAGAATATTGCTTATTTTCTCAGATCAATTTGTAAAAAGCTGAAAGAGGGAGTGAATAAAAATAACATTACCCATCCAAGTACATATTTCCCTATTATAAGCAAAACGTAACAGTAGCAATGTAACTTAAGGTAAGTATATATATATATTATGATATATATATATATATAATAATATATATTATATATAGTATATATAACGTAAATATATATATATAGGTATATATATATATGAGAGACAGAGAGAGAGAGAGGAGCGCCCGATAGTAAAGAAAAGTTACTAGAGTGCACCGCTGATATATATATATATATATATATATATTATATATATATATATATATATATATATATATACTATACGTATACTATATATATATATATATATATTTATATATATATAAGTATATATATAGATATTTTATATACTATTATATATATATATATATAAATATATATATATATATATATATTTATATATTTATAAGTTTTGTTTATTGGGTTAATTTTTTTATTTATTTTTTTATTTTTATAAGAAAGAAAGAGGTTAAGCAGATATGAATTTGATTTTTTCAGTTGGTAAAACACGTTTTTACAGGTTTGAAGAAATCATGAAATAATAAGGCCTCTAAAATTTCATATTTATAACCAGGGATGGCTCGGAAAAAATGCAATTGATATAAATCAACTGATTTTTTTCACTTGGAATTTTTTTTGTATCAAAAAATTATTGATTTATTTTTATATTTTTTTTATTTTTGCTTTTATATATATAGTATATATTATATATTATATATATATATTATATATAAGTATATAGTATATATTATCAATATATATATATATCTATTATATATTATATATATATATATTATATATATAAGATATTTTATATATATATATTAATATATACTATAATTCTTTTTTTTTTGGTGTATATAAAATATTTAGATGTTTATTAACAGTACAAATTTAAAAATAAAAAATATTAATATTATCAGCAAACATTGTTACACTATGTAACAAAGGATCAATGTTTCAAAACGGTTTTTTCTTTAATGTCTGGTGTAACATTTTATCAATATTACAAATATCAAGGTTGTTGCTATTAAGTGGATTAATCGACCCCTTATTCACCATTAAAATTATTCGATTCTCAATATCGATAATTTTTTATATATATTATGAAGTTTTTAATATATTTTTTTCAATTTTCAACAAACTATTGGCATTGTAAGTCCGTAACACTCTTTAGTGTTGCTGTTTCATTGTGTCATAGACTATAGGCCTTATTTTAATATTTTGATTTACATAGATTGAACAGATCACTTCTAAAATACTACTTTATTGAACTTACAAAAAAAGTTTGTTTAACAAATTATATTTCTCGATCTGTCACGAATCTGAAGAAGTACTTCACCAATCAAAAAAAATCAAAAATTGATTTTTTTCTCAAAAAATCAAAAAAAAAAATCACCAACCCTGTTTATAACATATTTTTCTATGGACGAAAAGTATCGAATTATAGCGATACCAACCGATTTCTATTGATACATGATTGCAGTGGTTGCATAGAATTTTCCCAAAGAGTGACAAAGAAAATTTTTAAACACTTAGCATTATAAGGTTTATGAGTCGTCGCCAATTCATTTTTAAGCTTGTTTTTACTCCCAAATGCTGTCCTTGGTTTTAAACAAAATTTTTAATAAGCTTATATACGACTTATGGAACCGGCTATATTTTATTATTTTTCCAGCACTTACTGGTCAGGGGCTACCGGGAGCGGAGCCCCCATATGACAAATTTTAATGTTTGGCATGCATTTCCATTTACTACTAAGAATTATATATAGTATGATATATTGATATATATATATAATATATATATTATATATATAATATTATATATATATATATATTATATATAATATGTATATATATATAATTATTATCTATATATATATATAGTATACTATATACTATTTACTAGCTATAAAGTTAATAGCAAAAAAGAAAAAATTCTAAAAAGTTTCAAAAAAAGTATTCCATTTCTTTAACACACAAGTCATCGATATATATATATATATATATATATATATATAATATATATATTATATATATATATATTATAATATATGTAATATATATATACTATATATATAGTATATTATATATCGTTTTATATATATATATATATATAATATTATATAATATAGTATATATATATAGTATTATTATGACTATATATATATAGATATATATATACTTATAATAATAGTTAGTATATATATATATATTATATAGTATATTATATAATTGCACCACCTCACCTTGCTTTCCCAGATCCGGCGGGTAAGGTAGTCACAATGCACTGGGAACTAAAAAAGTATAAGATGAAATATGTCGCAAATCGAAAAGAAAAGCCCATCCTTACCGCCTCCTTTATACCTTTGAAGTGAGAACCTCCGTCGCAGTCAGAAAATATCCCACTTCCTAGTGGCTTCATCGGGACTGCGAACGGATTTTCTCAAAGCTATTCGTGCATCTCCGTCAAGTGTAGAGGTCAGTCCTTTGGCCCAGGGAGGGCCACAACCACACGCTCCCTCACAAAACCCCGCCATTCACTTCCTATTTTAATCGCGCACCTTTCTCTCAGCCTCTGCAACTCACATTTCTCTCTCAGTGCATGCCCTGTTACTGTATCAATCACTTTTTCTTACACACTCAGCCACTATACATTCCGCGTTAACACGAACGACTATGCATCTTCCATGCCGTTCCACATGACCAATAAACCATTCTCAACGCTACTTTCAATTTATTCTCTACATTTACCGCCTTTCTTCACACCACGTCAGCTCTTCTAATAACGTGTTCTGTCCTCATTTTATCAATCTTCCTCACACCCTAGGACGCCCCTAAGATTGTCCACCTAAACACATTGTACTGTTTCAATTCTGATACCTCTTATTCCAGCCATATCGTCCTCTCACTACTATACAAAACAGGTAAACAATATACCGCTCATGTAAAACCCTAGCGCACTCAAGACTTAGCCCTGTACATCCACTCAAGATTTAATTTGCAACCAGCCTCCTTCCCTGCCATTCACAAACTTCCTACCGAACTCTTGCATCTCGCGTTAATTTCCCTATCCGAAACACTATATCTTACATATTTAACTCAAGACACTTGTTGCATATATATATAATATATATATTATATATATATTATATAATATATTATATATCATATATATATATATATATATATATTATATAATAATATATATATATATAATATATATATTATATATATATATATGTAAAGTGGAAGGACAAAATATTAGACCCGATAGCAAGCCCTGCTTCATCGCAACGCAGTCGGAGTGCTTTGACCACCGCGCGTGGTTCCAAATAATGACGCCCTTTTTCGATGCACCAAACATGAGAAAAAAGTTGGTTTGTATGTGTATAAGGATTTGTTCTGGCTGTAATTGTTTGGATATGTTGTAGTGGTTGTGTGTATTATTGAAGATTAGTGTTAATACACTAATGCCATAGAACTGCGAATACGTAAATATCACTAGAAAATCTCTCCATGACAGCACATTTTTTAGGTCGGTCCTTGGGCCCGCAAGAGGATTCGAATCTCATCAACTGAGAGGGAATCCGCGGTTTTTGAATTTTTTTAAAAAAACTTTGATGTTTAAAAACTCAATATTTCTCTCTCAGCATTATTCTTTTCTTTCGCATTTTTTGTGGTAGTAGGCTACAATATATATATATTATATATACTGATATTTATATATATATATATATATTATATAATGATATAATATATATATATATATATATATATATATATATATATATATATATATAGATTATAATATATATATAGTATATATATATATATAGTATATATTGAGCCCATAGGATAGGAATTTTAATATATTGAACTTTAATTCCTCTGTCAGATACAGAATATTTATAAGTTAGCAATTACTTATTCATTATTATTATTATTATTATTATTATTATTTATTATTATATTATTAATTATTATTATTATTGATTATAGTACTAGTATTATTATTATTATTATATATTATTATTATTATTAATTATTTATTCATTATTATTATTATTATTATTATTATTATTAATTATTATTATTATTATTATCATTATTCGTAACTAGTATTATTATTATTATTTATTATTATTATGTATTATTATTATTATTTAATTATTATTATTAATTATTATTATTTTATTATTATATAATGAATGAAATAATAAATAATAAATTAAATTACATTTCCGTGTCCTAGAATTTTTCTCGCAGAATTCAATCATAGAAATTGAGCTGCTATTTGTTTCGGCTGAAATATAATACAACTAATTATTATTGATTGCTATATATAAATATATAAATATATTATATAATATATATATATAATATATAGTATATATATATAATTATAATATACCGGTATATAATATATATATATATATATATATATATGATATATATATACTATAGTATATATATATATAATATATATATATATACTATATATAGTATATTATATATATATATATATATAATATATATATAATATATATATATATATATATATATATATATTGGATTTCATACATTCATTCTTTAATTGGCTTTGAATCTGATTCAGATAAATTGTTGGTTTAGTCATAAAATTGATCATTGTCTTCAGTCCAGAAACTCGTGCTTTTATACATTTAATCCAGTAGTTAACAAAAAATTAGCCCTTCGAGACCGCTAAAAAGAAACCTTTTTACGTATAAAATGTATGTCAATCTTCTTGTTCCTTCTACCTCACTCTCTTTCTGAATTTTTGAATTTTTAATATGGTAAATTCTGACTTTGCTTCTTCCTTTCTCCTCCCTCTTGTATCTCTGTCAAAGTTAATGATACTGTCTTTATTTCCTGTTTCTCATCACTTTTCTTTCTAAGTCATTCAGATGGTTCCTGACTATTCTTTCTCTGCCTTCTTCAGCTCATTAAACATTGTTATTCCCTGCGATCTCTGAGCTTAACAACTAAGGAATTCGGAAGATTGCCAGGAAGTTAGCCTCCGGTGGTTTATCAAAACTTTGCTTCTGAGCTTGCCACCTGCCCTTGGTAATACTGTTTTCCCTCACTGCCCCGACACTTCCAACCTTTTCCCTCTTGCTGGAAGAGTTCAGTCGATACCAGTATGTTGCTGAGAAGCGAGACTTCTAGTCAAACAATCCAGCTATCGTCCATTCGCTTTTAACCTCTTTGATCTTCTAAGAGTTTTCAAATCTATTCTTACTAAGAAGATATAGAAACATTTTAAAGCTTCTAATCTTATCTCTGATTGCCATTTTGGTTCCTGTAAAAATGCGGGAGCCGGAGCCGGAGCCGGAGCCGTGGAGCCTGCAAGGTTTGGGTGTAAGCCGGAGTCGGAGGCGAAATTTTAGGAGGACCTGGAGCCGGAGCCGGAGTTGGAGGCGAAATTTTAGGGGGACTGTGAGCCGGAGGCCGGAGTCGGAGGCGAAATTTTAGGGGGATCTGGAGCCGGAGCCAGGAGTCGGAGCCGCAAAAAAAGATGCTGCTCCGGCTCCGGCAAATACAAAATTAAGTAATTATTAATTTTTTTACTACAGGTGTTATATATATATATTATATATATATATGTAGTTAATCTATATAAATATATATATCAAATGTACTGTATAATCAAGATAATATCAATATAATATATATATAATATATATTATATATATTATATATAATATATTATATATATAGTTTAAATAATTGAGGAGATCACCTCCAATTCTTATATTCCACAGTATTTCATTATTTATAGATATATATAGTATATATATATAAATATTATATAATATATATTAATATATATATATATATATATATATATAATATATATATATATATATAATATAATATGTATATTTAATATGAAAAAGACGATATGGGTCACTTCTACGCTAACTATAATTAGATTGACTGCTTTAACTCTGGTGACTCTTCAGTTTCTGCCCAATAAGGTGGGAGCTGTAGATCGTTGATGGGATGAGCAGGTCATTCTTCTTCAGCTAAATCTTTCTATCCTCATAGATCCATGGTTCGATCGTGCTTGTTCTCGAGTCATTCAGGCTAGTGACAGTGCGTATCGGGATGGAAAAAATTCCGTTCTCCTAATCCTCTTGCTGAATTTTCATTCATTATGAAATCGTTGGCAGGGATACTTCTTGCGACGAGCAAAGCGGGCTTTCATCAAACGAAAGTGGCGCTAACCTCCTAGGATCTCCTACTGAAAAAAAATCTTTCTGGCCTCTTGCCTAAAACATCTCTACACTTCTGTAATGCTGCCTTGTCCTCCCTTATCGAATCTGATGGTTCTGTTCTAAACGTCTCCATTCTGAAAGGCCCATCTCTTTGGTCTCCGCTATTTTCCTCTAACTCAAGCCTGGGACGATTCTGGCATTGCTCTTCCTCATTCTTCTCCTCTCAGGGTCCTAATGCCTTTGCCTGTGATTACATTTAATCGAGTGCATGGACTCCTGAATCTATGAACGTTAGGAAAGGCGGGTGCCCGGATGGCATTCCTCTCCGTGTTTGAGGAGTGGGTGCTTCCGGCTGGCCCTCCCGCTCGTTCAACTACATTCTCTATGTCTCAAATACTAAACTTTCCTCAGTGTTGGCATAGCACCCCATGTCAGCCGTCCGAAAAAAGGAAGCCGCTCTTGAATCTCTTCTAACTTCGGCCCTATAGCTCTAATTTGTATTCTATCTAAGATCTTTTGAAACCCCTTCTCACTCTCATTTCTTAGATCATCTGATCTCATTCACTTCTTGCCGATCGCCAGTACGGCTTTCTCGCGTCGAGGTCCTGGCGATATATCTTTCCTATCTTGACTGATTTATGGTTTTTCCACCCTTAGAAGACTAACGGGGAACTTGCGTGGTGGCGCTTGACATATCCAAACGCATTTGACCGTGGGTATACACGCGTCACTAGCTCTCCAAGTCCCTTCATTCTGGTTTCCGTCCTTCTCTTTGTTACTTATGTCTAGCTTTCTCTCAAATGGCTCAATATCGGCTGTTCGTTGGCGGGACGACTTCTTCTTCTGTTTTCTGTCAATTTGTGGTGTGTCCTCAGGGTTCTGTCTTCATCTCCTACTCTAATCCAACTCTTTTCACTAACGATCCTAGTCACGCTCCTTATATATCTCTATCCTTTACTATGCCGATTACTCGATACTCCATTCTTGTATTCATTTGAAATCTACTCCCTCTTTTACTTCTAGAATTGCCTCTCGTCTTAATCTTCTTCGATTCTATTTCTGCGGCTGATCTGGATGATCTGTGTGAAATTTATCTTTAAAAATGTCAACTTGCTCATCCTCCCTCTCTAAAACACTTTCAAGCTTTTCTATCTTTTCCTAATAATCTAGCCCATCTAGCTGAAAATATAATAAACATCCTTCGCCTTAGCATAATAAATGTCTTGAAACCTCACTATTCACAACGTTGCTAGGCGGCCTCAAAGGAAACTGGGAGTTTCTGTTTAGACTGCGAGAACCCTTTTTCTTTCTTTTCAGTTACTCCCCAGCTATAACAAGGGCTCATGCCCCCTGTATGGAGTACTTGCTCTCAATCTGTTGGGGGGGTCTGGTTTCCACCCGGCTTTGGACAAGCGTCGAAGTCCAAAGGCCAAAAGACTTATATAACTCTTCCTGTACTTTCGCACTCTGCACTGACCCTCATCTTTGCGTGCGCGCATCTGTGGTGTCTTTACTCTGCTTTTTCCTTAGGTACAGGCAGGCGGGTCAGGGTGCTCGAGGGAACTTGTCACTCGCGTAACCACCACCTTTTACGACGCCCTCGTAGCCAGGGGTGCCGTGTCTGCGCATGAGTTTTGTGTGGATATTGGTAACGTCCAGGTTAGTTCGCTGCGGTGCCCTTCTTCCTTTCCTGCCACCTCTGTACTGTGGAATTCTCTTCCATCTCTGTGTGTATCCTGCTGAATTTAATCTCCTCACTTCAAAGCCTGCGTCGTGCTCATCTGCGTAATTTGCGTCAGTTGTGTACTTCTGAGGCGTGCAAACACCCCCTCTTGAATCGGGCCTCTGCCCGTGAGTGGCGGTGGTCACAACTGTAATATATATATATATATATATATATATATATATAATATATATAATATATTATATATTATATAATTATATATATTATTAATATTATATATATAATATATATATATATATATATATTCTCTTTTTCCAGAAATTTGCTTATGTATCTTTATTATTCAATAATAAAAAATGGTTCGGTACTTCTATAGATAAACTTTAATTAATTAAAGTTTAATATCCTTAGAAAAAATCATGTCATCAACAAAACCAAAATCGAAAACACCTCATGTATTGGAATATATACTCACTCTGATGATAAAAATACTTTCATTTGGCAATATGAAAATTAGTTAACACAGTTTGATTGGAAAACAGTCAGTTCATCTTTCCAAAAGAGTCATAGTAACTACCCAGACACACCGTGCGTACTCCATACTCTATTGATCCTTTAAATTAATGCGACATTTAAAACGCTATCATACAGACATTGCTGCAAATGTTAAAAAGAAAGGTGAAGCTAAAGTAATCAGGATAAGGCCTTTAATGTTCAAAAACTCAGAACTAAAAGTGGAAACTTTTTCAGATGCCATAAACTTGTTCTGTCTATGTTAAGTGAAAAAGATTTCAAAATTACAATTGATTAGAATGGTTGTTAAGATAGTGACCCATTAGTGTTTCTTTGCATGAACAGGATTTAAAGCACTGTGTGGAGACATGGCTTGGAAACTGGAAGTCCCTTCAGAACTAGAAAAATAATAGTAAAACAGTTCTAGAAGAAAAATAAACAACAAAAATAAGCTTAAAATTGCATAAAGGTTTGGTTTGTGTATCCAAAGAAGATACTTACACATGGGCAATGCTAAATTATTTTGTCAACAATTTTAAATATTTGTAACAAGATAAAAAAGCGTTTTTTTTCCCTAGAGAAAACAAAAAAAAAAACTCAACGATTTGCAGCGAATATAATTCCAAGAATTTGTTACTAGACATTCTTAAAAATTCGAAATACACAAGAGACACAGTGAATTACCTCAGTTACGGAATAACGGGCAATCAAACTATGATCAGTAACGATTGGAAAAATTAAATAAGGGACATGAGGTGAGGGAATAGGAAGCTGGGCAAATGTGATACTTAACACTATCCGGTGTCTCCAGGGCTGCACCAAAACTTGTTTGTATGAATTGAACTTCTAAAGATAATCCAAAGATATGTCCTATATGACCGTTCAGTTAAACTCATCCATGAGGAAATTTGATGACTTTACAGTTAACATGCGTGAGGTCCTCCAAATAACTCATGGACAAATCTTATAGCAGGGCGAGACAAATAGCAAAAGCAGCAGTACCCCAACAGATTATGGAAGTTCCTAAAAAGACTCAAGCTGCCAAAAAGTTGGGCAATCTTAGGTCAAGTATACAAGATGGGGAAGTACACTGTCTATGCTCTAAGGCTTCTGCAACTAAAAGATTATAGTAGTAGTATGATGGCTGCCGTACTTCTGAACTTTCTTCTCCCGACAGTCGCAGTGGAACAATATTGAAACCACTTCGAAGAAATTATTAAAAACACCCCATACTTTACAACAAAAAATGTTCAATCAGAAACTTGACTGCAGGAAAATTTTTTATAGAGAACGGATTTTAGCAATTCACAAATAAAATTTCATGAAAAGAAGGAAAAGAATGTTAACTGAAAATAAAATGATTTTTGTCGACAATTTTGTTTAGAATCTTCCAGAACTGAAATCTGATATTTTAAAGCTAGGAGTGTTCTTTGTGAACTAGGACTTAAAAAATGAATAACGCTATCGAACAGCAATCTGGGCCGGAGTCAGATAGTTCAGCAGTTTCAGGAATCCTCCCCTGTAGAATTTTGTCAGATGAAGATGAAGAAGTCAAATTTGCCGAATTAATCGGAAAAATTGAGCATGCAAAAGCGATTGAAAAAACTAAAAAGACAACCTACTAGTAAAAGACATTCAAGCTATATGTCTTCCTAGAAAAATAAAAAGGTAGTAATCCATAAGTCATTAGAGGAATAATGAAAATCGTACGGAAATCAAGTTATCAGTTAAAGAGGCAATCAAGTTGCCCATTCTAAAAATTTTTCAAATGCCCGCTTTCACTAATGTACAGCTTTACCTGTCCTATCAAGTGCAATGGTTGAGGAGCTTATTTCTGCTTTAAAAATAATAAATTGTCGGATCTAAGGACATCGTTAAAAGGAGATTAAATTGGATGTGTTTTTATTGTTTTTAGAACAAGTTGTTATGAATTAATTTATATACATAGGTCGTGCTGTGTCAAAAGAGAAATTATTTTAAAAAGTTGGAAGAAAGTGAATTATATATATATATAATATATATATATATATATATTATAATTATTATAATATATTATGATATATATATATATATAATATACGGTATATATAATATATATTATAGTATATATATTATAAATATATCATATATATATATATTATATATAGATATATAGTATATATATATTATACTAATATATATATATATATATATAATATATATATATATATATATTATATATAAATAATATTATATATATGATATATACTATATAATATATATATATATATATATATAATATATTATATATATATATATATATATATATATATAATATTAATTATATATAGTAAATATATATATATTCATATATAAAATCTGTTTTGAATAAAAATTAGTTATATAGTGTTTCGCGCTCATAGTTCAAGCGAGGAATATTGTAAAAACTTAGGATGAACTCTAAAATTATATTTTTATTCTTTTTAGAAAAAAAATATAAACATTATATTACGTAACTGTACAAGCAGTTCATCGTTCAAAGAGAATATATTAAAATTTAGAAGAATAGGTGAACGATTCCTTTTCTGTATTTCTTTACTATTTATTTCTATTAAAATAATGTTCCTAATTTTAAATGTCTAAAGCTAATACAGAGTCCTATTACAGAACATTTAATTTTCATCATACCCGAAAACTCTGTATCAGAATATCTGTCATCAGGACTGTCTAATGGAGGTTAGGAAATTATAACAGGGTCGGAGCCGGAAGCCGAGCCGGAGTCGGAGCCGAACAATTTTAAAATGAAACCGGAAGCCGGAAGCCGGAGTCGGAAGTCGGGTAATGTTAAAATAGCGAGCGACCGTGAGTCGAGCCCGGTAATTTTAAAATGCTTGAGCCGGAGTCGGAGCCGGGTAAAATTTAAAATGCTTGAGCCGGAGCCCGGAGTCGGAGCCGGGTAAATTTTAAAATGCTGGATGCCTGGAGCCGGAGTCCGGAGCAAAGAAAAAATTGCCGGCTCCGCAGCCGGCATTTTATTTGTGGTATTAACTGGTCATTTCTTTTCCTTCCCCCACAATTCTTTCCATGAATAATTAAGCAGAGGCGTGAATCTTTGTCCGTGCGATAGACATATGAAGCTCGACTAAACTCTGCCACAAATCTTTTAATTTCTAAACTTCCTCCTCTTTCGGTATTTATTGCCTTCACTTTGAAACCTTCTCTTGACTTTCGTTCCAGTCGTTCTATAACTGGCTTATTGTAGATGATCCATCATTTATCCTTCAAATCTGCCATTAGTTGTTCCTTCATAATTCTAAAGTTTTAACTCTCCCAACTCTTTTTTTTTTATTTGCATTTATGATATATATTTTCCTGTCCTCCTCTCCACTGCCAGTCCGGTAAACTCACCACACTGCATCGTTACACTTCGAATTTGGAAGACTATCTCATTTAGCAACTACAACGATGCTGGAGGTTAGATTTGGAAGAAACTAGGTCTTTCTATATTCTCGTACAATGACTGTATTATGCTGTGCTAAAGATAAACAATAGTTGTGTTTTTAATGCTATAACTCAGCTTCTGTCACTATCACTTGATATGTTCCACACAACTATATATCTTCGTTTGATATCTATTGTCTTTGTGTCTTCTTGTTTTAATATTCTGATGATCTTTTCTTTGTCTGTGATTTTTCCTTTACGAAGGCATCACATTTATGTTCCTTTCTAACAAGTTTCTTCTCCTAGAACTTGGCTGTTCTGAGGCCACCTTTGACTTCTTCCCGATCGTTGCAGATGGTTGGAATCTACCTTAGTTAACTTGCGTGATGCGTTGTGTTCGCCCGCGCAGAGAACCGTGATTTACATCTTGTAATGTGTTAGGTGTTTTTGTGGGTATTCTTGATTGGTACTTTTGTCGTAGGCCTTACCATCTCGGTAGTTTGGGAATCCGTGTTTGTGGCTCTCAATTGCATGTTCGGGAGTACACAAGTGAGGGTCTTAGGGCCTTATCTTAGTCGGTTAAGTGATCTGATCACGTTGCTGATCCTACAATCTAGATAGCCACCCTGTCAACTGATCTCTATTTTAGACAACTGAGGTCAGATTCTCGTCCAAATAGCATTGAGAACCATGAGGCAAGTACTTCCTTAATTATGTCTTTTTCTCTTTGCTTTAAGTTTATGTTATTCTTTTTACATTGTTTGTTAGGAAAACTCCACAAAGAACCAAAGGTCCGCAGTCGTTCTCAAGAAACATAAATCAGTCGCTAAATGCTGATTGAGACAGCGATAACATACTGGTTGCGAAGCCAAAAGAAATTGATCACTACCTTGTGCTTGCTCCAAGTGGCTCCAAATACATAGAATAACTTTTGTTCGAAACGCTATTTGCACGGTGCCGAAGTTCTCCTCTGTCTGCAGACTGGTAAACGAACGCCTGCAATCAATTTTTTTAAAAGTGGAGGCACTGGGGCGTGTTGGGATGAAGATTGCTGTCAGATGGTGTGATTGTACAAAAGTAAATTACCAAATATATACCATAATTCATTTCGGTCTTTCCTCTTGACTTATATCGCATCATCTGATTACTAGGTGAAAGATTTCTTCACAATTCTCAAAATCTTCATTAATATCATATAGTATAATATATATATATATTATAGTATAAATATTATCATATGATATATATATATTATATATATTATATATATTATATATATAATATATATATATATATATATATATATATATATATATAACATCTACGCTTCCTAATCCTATCCCCAGATTGGGGTGAAGTGCGTAACATTCACCCGAGACAGAAAAGTAGTAGAAGAGCATGACGCAAGTCGAAAATAAAGCTTCTATAGCACCGTTCTCTTTAATAGAATACCTTATAAGTGAGAAAAATCCCACCCTAATGGTTTTTACGAGACGGACGGACCCCTCACTGTGTTATCTCGTCAATGTGGGTTTCATACCCTGGCAAAGCCATACCTATACCTCCTCACAAACCACCGGCCATTCACTCGTCGGTTAATGCTACCTTTCTTCATTGCTTCCTCAAATTCAGCATCCTCTCCTTCAGACATGTCCTTTACTGCATTCAATCCATTTTTTTTTCTCTTTCAGTGTCTTTTGATTCTCAGCTACATCATCACTATCATCCACTTAACCAACCTAACTATAAATCCAAATTTCCACCATGACCAAGAACCACCTCACTGTATCTTGTCATTTATTCTCTCATTCGAACATCTTTTTCCCCTTCTATACTCCACACACTGCCTAATGGCTTTTCATCTTTTCCATCTTCCATTAAATTCTTCTCACATGCTAAACAAGCCCTAGAATGTCATCCGGACCTTGAATCCTTAATCTACACCTCGTTATTCAGACAAATATTCAACTATCTATACATTAACACAGTAACACATACCCTCGATTGCAAACACCTAGCTCACTTTTTTAAGACTTAGTCTCTTTAACATCCACCAAGGATTTAATTGCACGCAGCCACCCTTCCTGGCCATTCAATAAAAACCCCTTTTTTCCTAACCAGACAAAAGAAACTCTGCCTCCTTTCCCTATTCCATTCCAACAAATATCCTAAAATATTTAAACTCAGGATACTTGTTCCTCTTTGTTTACCATATATATATACGTAGTATATATATATATAAGTTATATATATATATATAATATATATATAATTTATATCATAATAT
>JABUQX010052419.1:17500-22500 GCA_015478945.1 Trachelipus rathkii
ATATATTAAAAAATAAAAGAGTAGAACGATTTTAGGTAGAAATTTAAATAAATTTTGTAAGAAATCTTAATTAAAGTGTCCACATAGTTTGAGATTTAATGATAAATGGAAAAAATAACATCTATCAAGCTTATATAAACGTTTTACTATGATTATATTTTAGTATAGAATAAAATAAATGTTCTTATATACCAAAGATTAGGTATTATAACATAAGAATAGTTGCTTAAATTAAGATTTATAAATTTTTGGGTTTTAACGTAAATGTTTTCTGATGTATTTACTTTCTTCATCATTTTCAGCTGCATTCTACTCATTACTCTTTAGTGTCGGTGCTTATTTAAGTCCAATCGTAACTCCTTTGCCTGGAATTTTTAATGACAACCTAGTTCAAAAAGCAATATCGGCAAGTAAGTTATGAAAAATATTTAATTATTAATTATATATATATATATATATATATATATATAATATAATATATAATATATATATATATAATATATATATATTAATATCTATATTAGTATCATTATTGTATAATATCAGTAGCGACTCCACTAACTTTTTACTAACTCGTCTCTCTCTCTCTCCTTCTCTTCTCTTCCTCTCATCTCTCTCTCTCTCTATATATATATATTATATATAATATAGATATATATATATATAGTATATATTATATATATAGTATATATATATTATATATATATATATTTATTACTATATATATATATATTGAGTTCTTCCTTCTAAATCGTTTTCTTTTTCTACACCCGTTTTCTATATGTATGGACTTCCAAGAAGTTAAACCTTTAATATTTAAAAATCAATCTAATTCATAGACGTCAGTCTGCCACCTCCGATATGGGCAATGAGCTGCTGCCCATTTTTTAATGGGTTAAAAGCGTTATTAATAGCGGTTATTCTACCTTTTTTTTGTCGTTTTAATTTTGCATAATAATTTCATTTATTTGACCAACATTTCGCAAACCAAAAAACAGAGGAATTTTATCGTACGCATTATGAATTTGCGAAAATATGATCGTTGTTCGTAATAATGTTTAACGTCGTGCATGAGCCACGAGTAGACGAGTGCAGGAGTCGTCTCTGATAATATATTATTATATATATATATATATATATATATATATATATATTATGATATATATATATATATATATAATTATATATATATATATATATATTATTAGTATATATATATATATATATCAATTCAGCCTTGTGCAAAAAATGTCCACAGCTCATGTCTAACTCATCTTCCCTTTCCTCCTCTCTCACCCTTCCGATGATAACAGAACTACTACTTTATCTTTGCTATTTTTTCCTTAAGCATTTCCCTCTAATTCCCCTCAATTTGGTCATTTCCAGAGCGTTGCTTCCACTCCACCTCATCCAGATCACTAATCCAGCATGTAATTTCTTTCAAAGAAATGTTTTTTTCGTGCTTTCCTCTAATTTTTCTTAAAATTACATTGTTAACAAAAAAATTGTCAATTGTCAAATTTTCATTTATATTAAAATTATTTACATACTTAATAGAGACTGTCCTAAAAATTTACAAACAGCTAGAATTTGTCGACCATTAAATTTAATTCTGAATATTTAAATGTATTCTATGTTTGTATATGCACACCATATACCTGAAACCAGAATCCGCCCCCGGCCTTTACTGTATCCTCATATTCATCAATCGTTCTCACCAATGTAAACCGATTTCAATAGCCTTTGCACGGGATCTTATAAGGCCCACTTGTAATGATCGTCCGCATTTCATATTTCTACATATAAGTCGTCGCTTTCATATCTCATACTGTACAATCCTCAATAGTTGATGGAACACATTGAACCACAAATAATGTGCAAAGGCATAAATCTTTCTTAAACATTTTCAAGCATCACATAGTAATGATTAAAATCTTTTATACTCCCTTACAATTTCTAATTCCAGATAGAAACTTCTCTCGACGCACCAAGGTCTGCTGTATCTCCCTTTCGTGGGTAGCCAAGTTGAAAAGATATTCGCTTCTTAGCGTAATGCATATTTTCTCATTCAGCATATGTAGCTGCAGATTCTAAAGGCACTGAGGAAAACCGCCTTCGTTATTGTGTCTTTTCTTGTTTAAAGAGGAGAAGCAGAACCAATGTATACTAAAATTACATGGTGCTTTTCTAAATGATTTAAATTGTAATTTTTTTCCATGGTTCCCGCCATCAGCAAAGTTTACAAGAAGGGGATAACCTTCAGTTTCGCTCTCCACGGTGAATTTAATAGGAGCCCAACGGAGTTTCAATTTTCCTTAATACTTATATATATATCATATATATATATATATTAGTATATATATATATTATATATATATATATATTATATATAAATATACTATATTATATTATCATATATACTATAATATACTTATTCGTATCCCCTGTACAATAGTAAAGAACGTTAATTTCTAATACTAGATCTTATTATACCTTCCTGCAAGAATTAGTAAAACATCCTCCTATCATATCTGTAGCAATTGAAAGGCTTGCACCAGAACCAACTTCAAGAATTTCTCAAACAATCATTTCCGTGCGAAATTTGCTTTGGACTAGAGAAAGCGTTTGAATCCAATACTTATGCCCTGATTTTTGTGAGTAAATTTCCCATTGAAGAGAAAAAGTGGATATGGATCGGGCCAAAAGTCTTATAAGACAAAATATTTCCTAATGTTGATTGAGAGAATCTCCGTGTGGCATCCCGGCACCATTCTTCCAGCCATCTAGTATTCATTCCACATCAAATATTGGTAAACAAGTGAATTTTACGCCAAAACTAACCTAGTCTTTCGTTAGTGTAAGTTAGATGCTCCTTATTTTAGATTCAACAAACTTCTTTCTGAGTTTTAATATGTGCTCTGCCATTAAATTCAATGTGGAGAGGGAAAAGGAAGGCTCTCTAAATTCTTGGATACTTTGTTGATACGGAGAGGAGCTATGGAAAAAAACACTCTAAATTCTTTAGAAAAGGCCACTCATGTACATGTTATATACATTGGTTTTTCTTTCCTACTCTTTACATACCAAGAAAGGAGATAATGAATGGGATTTTTTCTTCAGAGTCCTTTAGAATGCCTGCTAACCCAATATCTGAATAAGGAAGTTGCTGGCATGTATAGAGCATCATTTTGTAAAACTTGGTACCCACGTCTAACCCCTCTAAGAGTGATACTAGCACGACCTTGAAGTTGGCGTTAAAGAAGAGTTTCTACTCTGGATTTCAGATTTGCGAAGCAGTATTGAAAAGATTTTATCTGTACTGATGCGCCTACTGAAATTCTGATAAAAAGATTTTTGACCCTCTGACATTACTGCGGTTCAATGTGGTTTCCATCAACCTATTCAGAGGAATGTTGCATTACAGAGATAAGAAATCTGACTATACACAAGAAGTTATTTATAAGATAACGCGCGAAGTGTGTGATTTGGTTTACATTGGTGAGAACCAGGATTTTCCTAGATGAATTTCACAACATGAGCATGCACTGAACACCGGTGATGACAATTCTTCTTTACACTGTCACTGTTCGAATCACAAATTCACAGAATACATTTAAATAATTCAGACTTACATTTTAACGGTTCATTTAAATGAAAGAAAATTTATACAATTAGTTTTTGTTAGATGTAAACAATTTTAATATCCATTAAAACTGACCATTTTGTTATCAATGTAAATTTAAGGAATACTTTTTAGGTGATTTTTTTTAAATTGAATGAACGAGGTGACTTAGTCAACTTTTTGAAAGTATTTATTATTTCTTCCATATTTTCTTTTTTCCTTTGCCTGGGAGACTGGAGGTACATGGTCCTGACCTCTCGAAAGCTTACATTCGTTTATATTTGATGATTTACATTTGATTGCAATGATGTTTACATTTTTTCACTTATTATTTAAAACCGTATTTTCAGTTAAACCCAATAAAAAAACCTATCTCTGTTGAAAATTTAAAAATCTTCCTAGCTTCCTCTTTTTCCCGCTTTTTTTCATCTCTACCTTTGCTTCTTCCTCTTTTCAAGATATATATGAACGATTAAAAATGTCTTCAACTTCCCAAGTATGTACTTATTAGGACACTCATCAGGAAAACTCTCACATGCAACAATTGTAAGACTTTCTTGTTACCGTTTTCTTCGAACGCCTAACGAAAAATGTCTTAAACGTGTGTAAAGTTAATAAATCCATAAAAAGTTAACCATCGGCCAAAATATGTAGGTTATAAAATATATTTGTTTACCGTTCATAGATATTCATTATTCTAACTCTTGATTTCATCTTTTTTCATAGCAATCTCTACAAGCATTCTTAAATTTCGTGTACAGGTTTAAAAATGAACCTATTCTACTCCAATGTAAGCTAAAAAAATGAACCTTTGATATCTAATCTTGAGCGTATATATTTTAACTATTACATTCTTAAGATTAATCCCTCTCTTTAGATTTCTTCCTATTTATTTATAACTTTTTTTAACATTAGGTATTCCTTATTTCTTTTAAACAATTACTTGGGAAACAAGAGTTAAGGTGGAATTCCCTTTCAAATTAAACTACTATTGTTAGTACTTTGTCAAAAATCTAGTTTATCTCAGTGGTATACCTTTTTGATTTTTTCTTCTCATTCGAGCTAGGTCACAAATGTAAAGTTTAAGGAACCAATAGGAAATGTAATTCAAAACCCGAGTAGATTAACATTTTTGATTTGAGAAGCTCCAAACCCCAATTCATTTCATTTAGCAAGTTATCTCCTTTACATTCGTTAAGGAGAAAATTTATAAAACAAATACGCGATAAAGTGATAATAAATGTTTTTCTCTTTATTGAAGATCCTAACATAAAGAAGAGGCACGAAAAAGACTTCAAAATTCCAATATTAACAACGGCTTTCTTAATTCTCTTGATGATGGCTACATACATCTGCATTTTATTTGATCAGCAAGTTT